>PVIJ01005961.1:24979-97520 GCA_004024925.1 Scalopus aquaticus | reverse complement strand
AAGGAAAAGGGCACAAAATGGAATAGAAAAGAACACAAGGGACCATGGAGATGGATCATGGGTGAATTGGTGGTGGGCTACCCAAGGGGAATACAAAATGTAAAAGACATAAATAACAATAAAAATATATATTAAAAAAAAAAAGAATGGTTCCAGAAGACCCAACCTGGAACTCTTATTAAAGAAAGAAAGAAAAAAAAATATCTATAGACAAAGCCAATCAGTGCAATAGAATCAGTACAATTGTTGTCAAGATACCAAAGTCATTTTTCACAGGAATAAAAGAAACAAACCTAAAATGTATATATAAATTAGAACTGACATACATATATATACATATATATATATATATATATATATATATATCCTAAAAATATATATAAATAGTCAAACTCATAGAAACAGAGAGTAGAAAAGTGATTGGTTGCCAGAGGACAAGGGGTGAGAGAAATCAGAAGAGGCTGTGAAAGGGCACAGGCTTTCAGCTGTAACATGAGTAAGGTCTGAGGATCTAATGTAGCATATAGTGACTATATTGTACAATTGGAATTTTCTAGAAAAATGGACCTCTGTTTCTATCAGTTTGACTTTTTTTTAAGATAACTCATATATGATACCACATAGTATCTGTCTTTCTCTGTTGACGTTTTACCGAGAATAATGTCCTCCGGTCCATCCATGTTATTCCAAATGGCAGGATTTCCTTCTTTCTCATTTCTCAGTAATATTCCACTCCACATACACATATAAACTATATATAGAGATGAAAATACATACATACATACTGTATATACAACACACTATATATATAACATACTATATATATACATATACACACACATACATACATACATACATACATATATAGTTCCTAGTTCCTTCTATTGAGAAAGACTTGCAGAGTGTAGGATAGGGTTGTCAGAAGTTCTTTGCAAAAATATGGATCATTATCTATGTGTGAGAGAAATACATTTTTAGTCAAAATATTTAAACATTTCAATTCACAATTTGTTCCTTTTAGAATTGTTTCACTGCATGGAAAATGTTGGAAAATTGAGTACATTTTACAAATCTAGCTCACATTCTGCTTCCCTCATTCACACATTATTATTTCTATTGAAAATTCTTTTTACACCTCATTTGAGACAAGAACCGATACCCAACACTAAAACAACTTCAACAAATGTTAACACAAAAGTCAAGAAGAAAAACACCAGGTGTATTTTCCAAATCAATAAAAATGTTATTAATAATAGAAGACATTTGCAGTTTGTAAATTTTCATTTTGCTAGGCAGGAAGCCAAAATTCTGGATAATCATTTTAATGCTGGATACTCAGAAGCTGACTTGGGAAGGAGTTTTCCTCATTTTGCTCCCTTGGTCTTTTTAGTGGCTCTTCCTCCAGACTGTTATAGGGGTCTTCAGGTGTTAGCTTGTGACTGAGGGACACCCTAAGACCCCAAACTATTAAGGGGTACACACTCTAAAGGGAATTGGCCATTCATACACGAAAGGTAGAGGAAGGAGATGCTCAGTGTACTAGATCTTTGATAGAATTTATGTGTGTAGAGAGAGAAGAGGAGGATTCCCCATGATACAGCTCTTTTTTTTCCCCTCCCATAACATGTATTTTTAAAATTAAAGTAACATGGTTTACAACACTGTATTTGATTTAGGGGAATAGGTTCACACCTCTTCAGATGTAGGTTACCACTTCCTACTCTCTTTCAGGTTGTCAGATTTAGATGTTTGGGTATAGTGCGTTTATTTTTTAAAAAAATAAATGACACAGTTCATCTATAAGTCTTTCTTTCAAAATTAGTAGCTAAATAATAGTTTTGTGCCTCTTTAATTGATGAATCCTCTACCTAATTAACTAAGGCAAACTTCAAATTTGCATTATTGCTGCTCTGTCAGGATCCAGTGGCTCTTTTAAAAAAAATGTGTTCAATGGCTCATTTCAGCTCCACCTAAACGTCCTTACAGTGCAAACGTTATTTTTGGCTCAGGGGATATGCTTTCCGCTATCTCCCCAAAGCTTCCCCATCCCCACCCCCACCCCCTCAGCCTATGGAAACCCAGCTTTGCTGAGTCTATTCAGACCCCTTCACATTTGCATGTCTATCAGGGGTCTTTCACAGCCCAGTGGCCCCAACAAGTACTTTCCAATGGCTGCATTGTTCTTCAGAACCACCCCAAATCAGAACTTCGGCTTCCTTCTCGCCTTGCTGCTTCAAGTGTGGTTGAAACAACTGTTAGTTTTCATAGAATCCTAAAGCCTGTGCTTTCTACTTACGGGAGTTTTACCTTCTCTACTTGCTGAGAGGCCTGTTTGTGGGGAAATGCTTCAATCTTCCTCTTGGCACTGCCATCAGTAACTACCTCAAGTTTCCTGTGACACAGCTTGATCTCCCCTCCCTTCATTTAAAAAAGGCTGGCTCCTCACGAGGACAGGAGAGTGAAATTCTTGTTAATCTCCCTCTCTATAAATTTAAAATTTATAAAGTACATGATTTTAAGTACCCAAATTTTAAGTACATGAATGTGAGGTGATTATATTCATAATATTATGGAACCAACATTTCAGTTAGACCATAAAACAACAGTGTGTACGAAGGAGTTGAATTAAAATCTACTGCAAATATTTATTCCACATTTTGATAGGTCCAACAGGCCCACTTGAAAATGAGTTAGGCAAGACTCTGAGTGGGTGCTTATACTGACTTGTGTGGTTATATGTATGTGATGTGTGTGCCTATGCACAAATTATACATATATGTGTATGAACATATATACATTCATCATCATTTTTATGCATTGAACAGTAAAATACAACTTTCATTTGTTTTGCTCTTTAAAATCTGTCCTTAGTGTTTGCACAGGGATTATTAACTCACTGTAAATCTGTGAAGTGCTGTTACATACATTGAATTGATACTCATATCAGACTGGAGAGTAAGACAACTCATTATTTTTGTTTTGATGTTATGAATGAATTCTATCTTATTCATTAATAACTTGCCTATGACATTCATCTACTTAGAAGCAGACACAAGATGAGGCCTCAAACTTGGAGATTTCTAGTCTTTATACTGTGCTGCCTTTTTCTTCCTGTCCCCGGCATGGTGACAAGCTCTCTCCAAAGTGCAGTCACTTGACACTACTTTGATTATATAGAATTTTAATAATTACAGATAACGATAAAGCAAGTCATAAAAGTCAGTTAGCGCAGGTAATGCTAATTGAGGTGTAAAAATGGTTTTCAATGTTTCATACTCCTTCAATTCAGTGAAGTTGTTTGTGTTTGAGAATTTTGCATTGTTGCTTTTTAAGTGATTTGGCTTCATGACCCAAGAACCTTTATTTAGTATTTCTCAGAAGGGTAGCAAATTTGCCTTCAGGCGGGTTTAAGCAAATCATCTTTGGGTTTCTGGATAGATTGTATATAAAATATTTGCTCTGTGGAGTCATCCAAGAGAGATGGTACACATTGCCATTTTTGGACATTTTGTGAGTATAGCCAGAGAAAGCTAAATGGAGTAGATTCCGAGGCAAAATGTAAACACTTTTCCCACAAACAAATATGGTATTCAGGTTGGTGGTCCCAAGCCCCTGGTATCTCTGAGACATGGGGATGAGCAGGAGAGAGAGCTGGGGTGCATTCAATAGTCAAAGACTGGGGTTTTCTCTGTATGCACCTTTCCTTTTCCTTCTGGATGGGAGGGTGTTTTCCACAGACTGACTCTAGTCCCTGATTTATCTCAGTAGGCCATTATCACACCCTCCAAATACATTGTTTTCTAGTCTTAAAATCAAGTTATCTGTAGTATAAAAAGTTGGGACTATGGCAACCAGGAGGAGATAAAGCTCCTGGGACAGAGCAGCGACCAGATCAGCAAAGGCTCCTTGGGAAAGGCTTCCAGAGTGTGCAGGGCCAGGCAGAGGATTAGACACAACGCTGGGGGTGCCGCAGAGAATGCTCATTCAGCTCAGGGCTCTTTCTGCCTCCTTTTCTCTGGGGAGTGACCAGGAAAGAGGGCAACCGTGTCATCGGGTTTCCCAAGGAGCAAATAGTGGAGGTCACCAGAGGTGAAAGGTTAAACACTGGTGTCAATAAAGAGAAGGGAATTTTTGGGGAGGAGGAGTAGGTCAGTAGGAGGTTGGGAAAAGGTGGGGGAGGTGAGGGCCATGGCATGCCTGTCGGAGTTGAGAGAAAACAGACTGCCCACTCCTCCCTGGCCCTAACTTTAGACCCCACATTTGCGCATTGGTGGTCTCCATTCCATCTTTCACCTTCTTCAGCTTCGAGGTTTGGCATCTGCCTCAATACCAGAGCACATGGTGTTCTTCGGAGAAGTTTGTTCGGTTATCCTGATCCTGCTGAGAGTTGGGCTCTTCTAGAAATGCTCTGCTGTGGAATTGGGCATCAGGTTTCATCTTGTTCCAATGGTTACTAATTTTCCTGTACTAAATAGAGATACATTTCTGAAAGAAGCCCCAACTTAATCAGGTTAAAATCTGAAGAAGGTAGTGAATTAAAATAGGCCTTATTGGAAATGAACCCCTTTGAAAATCAGGGGTTCATTTAGCTAGAAAGTAGTGTATATGAAATTTGGGGGGCTTCTCTTACTTTGTCCCCTCTTAAAACATTCCCCCAAATTTTGCTAGTTACTAGTACATTTGGGCTAAGTGTGGAGCTTCTGAAAAGGAGTGGTCATTTTGTAGGGGCAAGTTAACGTGCAGAGTATTTGTTTAGACAGAAAGGCCTTTTTCTTCTCTGGGTGGATCCCCCGTGATGGCCTAGTCCTCTCATGTTGGAGGGAGGCTCCATGCATAGCTTAGAAGAAAAATCTCAGTTACCTCCTGGACCACATTCATCTTGGTTGCCAGGATCCCCTCCAGAGGAATCCGCCACCTAAGTTGCGTGGAGAAAGAAAGCCTGGCTCTGGTGCTGAGATGGAGGGAGGGGACCCAATGGGAGACCTGGCCGGGGCAGAGTCTACCTGGTGGTCGCTTCTTGGCTGATTGATCTGGACGTTTCACCTCTGATTTTCTGGCTGAATTTAAGACCTTCCCACATTGGCTTATATTTTCTTACCTATAAAGTAGGGGGAGGGGAAGAGGATGATTTCTCTCTGCGCACCTTAGTACTCTAAGGGTGGCTGGACTCAAAGAGGAAAAGAGAGAAAGAAGCAAAAATCAATATAGAGAAAGGGTTGATGGAGAAAATGGAGGAAAGAAAACAGGGAAAGAGAAAAGGGAGAGGAGAAAGAAGGGAAGAAAGTGAGAAGGATGAAGGCAGAGAGAAATCGAAGAAAATGAGACAATGAGCTTTGGTTTGAAAATCAGATCTTCAAAGATGAGTTTTCTCAGCTGTCCTGGAACAGAATTCCTTGGAACACACCAGTGGGTGTTCTTCCTGTGCTCCTGGTGCTGGGACTGGAAAGAGGGAAAGAAACCCTTTGCAGAGGCAGATAGTGATGGATTCTAGCTTCCAGCTTATAAGGGGATTACAAGACTGGTGCTGGGTGAGGAGGGTGCAGATTTTCAGGTGTATTTCTGGTTTTCTGTACTGTGTGTTTAAAGCAAGATTACACCCTGTGTTACCAGCAAGATGGGAGGAGGGACGAGAAGGGGGGGCACCTAGAGGTTTTCAACCAGAGAGAGAGAAATACACCTGAAAACCATTTCTGGGTGGGACTTCTACATGTCTGAAGTAGGATAAAACTGTCCAATGTATATGAAATTTTATATGTGTGTGTGTGTGTGTGTGTGTGTGTGTGTGTGTATTTAAAACCCATTATAATTGTATTTTCTAGAGGACAAAGTATTTTTTTCAGATCACTAGAAGAAGATAGAAATGCTAAAATGAATGCTACCTGATACTCTCATAGGTGCCCACATCCCATCCCCCATGCCTTCAGAACACACAAACACTCCGTGCCTGTGGCCTCTGTACACTCTGCACAGAGATTTGGCTTTGCTGCTGGCACTGTCTCAGAGCAACCTTGTGTCCCCAACCCCCAAAGCAGACATGCAGCTTCATACAGGAGAGGGTCCCTGTTCCCTGATGTGGAAGAGCAGGTCCCTGTCCCCTTATGGAGGGAAATCCCTGTCCCTCACAGGGAGAAGGAGTTTTCTGTCCCTGCCCTCTTACAGGAGCTAGCACCTCAGGGATGAGTCTAGAGATCCAGGGTTACCCCAAGGGATGTCTGGTCCTCAGAGTAGATTTCCTTTCTCTTTATTTCTTCAAGTGGCAAGCCTGATGAACTGTAAGGGGAAATTCCCCAGGGAGCGTCCACGAGGCATCTGGGCTCAGAGCTGCCTTCCAAGGAAAGGAAAAGGAGGCAGGGAAGCTGGCTGGTTGGTTGAAAACCTCTCCCTGCCCCCCTAGGTGCCCCCACTTCCCATCCCTCCCCCCATCCTGCTGGTAACGCAGGGTGTAATCTTGCTTTAAACACAGAATTACAGAAAACCAGGGGGCAAAGCCCCAAAGGAATAATTAATTTCTGCTTCCTCATGCAAATCCTTTGGCCAGTCATTTAAGGTTCAGAGCAGGACCAATTCAGCTCCTTGTGCAAATTCCAAACTGAAGGCATTTAGAAAAGAAGAGGGAGCGAGAGGAGAGAAATTGAATGGATTTACTTTTCTAAGAACCAGAATTAACAAAGGTTCCATTTTCCATGGTTATGGGTCTGGCTAGACAGCTCTCACTGACAAGCTCTCCAAACACATGTGCTGGCCTGTTGAAAAGGCCTCAGTGTTGACTGACAGATAATTGAAGTGACAAATTGTTTCATTGTATTTGGCAGGGAGAGTGCAGTATTAGATAATTATGGGGAACAGAGGAGCTCTGGGGTCTCAGGTCACAAGACATGCCTGACCCTATTTTCTGAAAACTCTGAATGGAGTTCTTGGTCCCAGAAGACCTGAGTGTGAGGCTGTCTCTTTTTTTGTTGGTGTTGAGGTTTTTTCTTTCCCTTTACCTCCCCTCCGCCTCCACTCTCTTCCCCTCCCCGCTTTCTGATATAATGATTAAGAGCTAAAGAATATAGAGACCTCCAGAGCTGAACTGAGCTGAGCAAACAGGTCCTACTGTTTGCTCACACCTACTCCATCCCATCCTCATTCTGTGCAGTTTAGCTTGTGGATTTTACCCATGTTAGGAAGTTTGCAAACTCTTTCTCTTCTTGGATACTCACAGTGGCCGCAGGAGGCTGACTGCTTTTTGAGGGAAGGTGGCTGGGGAAAAATAAGTCACTCCAAATGGTTTCAGAACCAGGGGTGCCTACTGGTAGGTTAAAGGGAGCAGAGCTGTTTTCAAGTGTAACTTCCTGAATGGCATTTTCTGTCATTAATTCTTCCCAACCTTAGTTTTCTTGGGGGAAAATTTGGATGAGAAATCTAAAGATTATTAGGTTGCAGAATCATCTCATTTACCAACTAAGCCCTAAATGGTCCACAGGATTTATTAGTGGAGAAATAGGGTAGAGCCTAGGTTACTGTTCTGTTTCATAACTCTTTTTCAAATTCATGTATTATAAGAAATCTATGCAAGAAATGTTATGTTACGCATTTTAATTTAAGTAGAATCTCCCAGCCAAGGAAAGATGGTGTTGGCTAGGTCTTTCCATGGTGGAGGAACACTTAGTGGGCTGTGAGTGGCCTCTGGGACCAGAGGGGACACATGGTGCAGGGGAAAAAGCAAAACAAAACAAAAACTGTCCAATTTTCCACCAAACCATGGTGCTGCCTGGGAGATAATAATTTTAAAAATTCTATGAGTATTAAATACGTATCTTCATGTCCACCTGATGACTTCATAACGCTACCAGAAATGGCTTCACATAAACACTAATTAGCCTCATGTATGTCCAGGGTGGGGGAGCACTCTTGTGTTAGAGTGGCCTTAACATATCCTCTACCCTCCCCCTATGCCTCTGACAGTCATTTTTTGATGTGTGTGTGGTCCCTGAGAATAGTGATATCTCTGGATGGTTCAGCAGGGACCCAAAGCAGAGGAACTGGGTAAAGAGTCTCCTACCATGAAATTCTAATTTCCTTTTCTTTGATATATACTCAGTAGTGGGGTTGCTGGATCGTATGGTGGCTCTATTTTTAATATTTGAGGACTTTCCATACTGTTTTCCATGGTGGTTGCACCAATTTACATGCCCATCAGTAGTGCACAAGAGTCCCGTTTTCACCATCTCCTTGCCTGCACCTGTTGTTTCTTGTCTTCTTGAGAGTGGCCATTCTAATGCTGTGAGGTGATAATTCAGTGTGGTTTGATTTGCATTTCCCTGATGATTTGTGATGTTGATCATCTTTTCATGTGATTGTTGGCTATGTTGATGTCTTTTTGGAAAGATACGGAAGTAATCTCAATGCCGATCGATGGATGAATGGATAGAGAAGATGTGATATATACAGACATAGATATATCTACACACACACACACACACACACACACACACACAGAGGAATATTATTCAACCACGAGAAAGGACAGCTTACTATTGGCAACAACATTGAGCACATTATGTTAAGTGAGATAAATCCCACAGAAAGACAAGTACTGCATGATGTTACTTATATATGGAATCTGAAAATGTCATTTTTTAAAAAAAGATGGCAAGATGGCAGTCACCAGGGAATAACAGGTTCAGAAGACAAACTTGTAATGAGCTGTAATAAGCCATCTGATCTAATGCACAATCTAGTGAATATAGACAGCAGATACTGTTATTACGTAATGTGATAAATACTGCTATAAAGGCAATGGTATTACATATATAAATGTATCCAAGCAATGTATTGTATACCTTAAATTTACATATATGTCAGTATATTCAATTGAAGAAAAAAAAAGAATCTCCTTCTTGAAAGGGAAAAGGAAGAGCTAATATTTCTGCTTCTGGCCCCGTAACAGTGGGGTAGCTATTGGTGGGAGAGGGGCTGTGGGTGGGAGGACTGGAGTGAAACAGGGATATGGGGACTTTTCAGTACAAATCTCATTTGTTATCTGCAGAACTTTGATGCTTTGGAAGGTTCACTTTTTTTTTTTTCTTTTTTCTTTTTTTTGAAGTCCCATGACAGCTTTTTTTTTTTTTAAGATTTATTTATTTATACATACAAGTTGGGGTACACACCAGAGGCATGGGGCAGCGAGAGGGTTCACCAGAGACAGAGTGGGGAGCAGAACAGGCAGATCAGAAATACACTGCTGAGGGGAGCAGCGGGCGAGGCAGGAGAGGTCTGCTGCACCATGTGGGATTCTCCCCGGCTGGGCATCGAACTCGCATCCTGCGCTGCAGACAGCTCCACAGCACAGTGCTGAACCGCTGCGCCACCTGGGAGGCCCAGGAAGGTTCACTTTTCTATCAAAAAGAGTGATTTTAGAATTATGCAGTTCTCAAGATTCTTTCCTTTTTTTTTTTCAGTTGGATTCACTTCCCCACCCCCTGACTCCTTTCCTTTCTTTTGACTTTTCACTCTTCAATATCAGTCTGGACAAGAACCTCAGAAGGCAGTTTGCTTTTTCTTTCTCAGAAAACAAAAGTGTGGTGGAAATACCTGAAAATTTCTGCAGTATATGTGACACAATTGAAGTCCACAAACTTTCTCTGCCTTTAAGTTTGACTTTAATTTTTTTATTAAAAAAGATGCTCCCTAGGGGCCTCCCCGGTGGCGCAGCGGTTCAGCACTGTGCTGTGGAGCTGTCGGCAGCGGCGATGCAAGTTTGACGTCCGGCCAGGGAGAATCCCACATGGTGCGGCAGACCTCTCCTGCCTCGCCCGCTGCTCCCCTCAGCAGTGTATTTCTGATCTGCCTGTTCTGCTACCCGCTCTGTCTCTGGTGAACCCTCTCGCCGCCCCACGCTTCTGGTCTGTACCCCAGCTTGCATGTATAAATAAAAAATAAATCTTAAAAAAAAAAAAAAAAAAAGATGCTCCCTAGATGTTTTAAGCAGTCATTCTCTCAGTGAAAATTTACCATGCTTATTTCAGCTCTGGCTTTTCAAATCCAGTGATCAAACCTTTTTCATTAACAAAGAGAAAATATACTTCCTAATAGAAGGCACTAATTAGAAGGTTCATGAATTTTAAAGGAAGGAAATATAGGCAACCTAGGGTCAGAAATTAACATAATGGTTTTAGAATCATGGGGTAAGAGAACAATATGGTACAACTATGTGGTAGAGAATTTATCAATGTGGCAGCCATGAGTTTCCCTCTTCCTAGCCCTTCATACTTTTCATCTCACCATGAGGTGGAGTAGAATTCCTCTCCTCTTGAATATAGACTGACTTAATGCCTTGCCTGAACTGTAGGATAACATGGAAATGACTTTCAGGGACTTTGAAGTCTTGATCATAAACGTCATTACATCTTCTCTCTGGATCTCCTGGAATGTTAGTTTCCTTGGACGCTTCTTGGAATTCAGTCACCGTGTGGGAGAAGCCACTGAAGGTTTTCTGCTGGTCAACCACACCTGACCTCCAGCGGGCAGTATCAACTCTCAGTCATATGAGTGAGCAATCGTGGCAGTCTAGCCCTTAGATGACTCCAGGCCTGTCCTCCATCTATCTGATTACTACCCTATGGGAGTTCCTAAATGAAAACCACTCAGTTGATGCAGTCAGCAATGCATGGGAGATAATAATAAATAAATTGTCTTACATTAGTATGTTTTGGGGCAGTTTGCTAAGTAGCAAGTTATCCAGTGAAACTTTTGTGTCTGTCTTTGGGAAGATACTAAAGAGAGAAGGCGCTTTCTAGGTGAGGTGATAGAAACATAACACAATCTAATTACAAAAGACAAAGCAAAGATCAAGGAGAAGGTGACACAAAAGTTCTTGGGACCCACAGATCCTTCCCAGCAACTGATGTAGCTGGCCCCAAATGTCTTAAAGTACTAGGGAATAGCCTTCAATTTCTCTTTCCTTTCTACTGAAAGAGTACTTTTCCTCATGAAATAGAGCTGAAGAACTCACCATGAGAGGAAACCCTCTCACTTGCCTCCATTACTCATGAAATTAAGTATTGACGGACTTGTAGGGAAGGAAGGATAATTATGGAGTGCTCAGGTGGGGTAAGTAGAGATGTAGGATGTCTTTATGGATAAAGGGTTACGAGTGAGGGTCTGCATGCAGAAACTGGAAAGGTTTGTAAAAATACAAGGTCATCAGGAAAACAAGCTGGGACCCTCTCAGCACTGCCCCTAGGCTTTTTATTCAGCAGGGTCCCAAGACAGAACTAAATACAGGGGCAAGTAAAAACCAGTGATATCAAGGGCCCTTGCCATGGGATTTCACACCATTTAGCCCAGTGGATTTATATCCTATTTTCTTTTCACTGCTTCTTCATCCTATAGCCACCTCTGCATGAGGGAGAGACATTGGCCCTCCTTCATTATTTAAATATCTCTTTGAAGACTAATGATCTCAGCTATTTCTCTTTTACGAAACCTCCCTTTTGGAGCTGGCCTTCCTTTTGGACCCACTAAAGAGTCTGGTAACAGGCATACTTCCTGGGGTCTCAGCCCTGGAGTCTAGGTCTGAGGAAGGAGACTATGTATAACCCACCTATTGTTAATTGTCTTTTCTGACATAACAAAAAGGAGATGAATTCCCCTTGAGCAAAGTCAATACGAAAAATTCAGATTTGATAAGTAAGTAAATTTGGAAATTATTCATGTTTTGGGAGGTGTTCATTTAAATGTTCACTGGTACATTTAAATATATAATTTGATTAAAAAAATAACCAAGGTAGCATTTCTTCAGCCCATATCCACTATGTAAAGTGAGAGGGACAAATATTTATAAGAAGGGAATCTAGCAGAATGTGCCTCAGTCTAAAGATAAAGGGAGTCCTTGATTGATTTCTCAGAGGGAGAGACATTTCTCTACCTTCTGAAGTTAAAAACAAACAGCCAAAGAGAGGTGAACAAACTTAGGCTTTCTGCAGTCAATTTATTTCACCAAGTCTTTTTTAAGAACCCATGTGTGCCAATGAAATATGGCAAATGAAGAGTTTCAAATTAAAAGCAGGCAGAGAAAAACCATCTTTAAGACTATAACTAAGCAGTACAAATGTTACTATTTTAAAAGGATGTTATTATTTTAAAAGATGAGACAACATACTTTAATTCTCTATTCTGCCATTTCTGGAATAATGGGCTGATAATCTTATGTCTGAGGAATGGAAAATAAATTTTTGCCAAATAATCTAAGAAGAAATGTCTAGATCTGGAAAGACCTTTGCATTCTAAGTTAAACTTCTGCCCCAGGCAAATTAATTCTCAGGATAAATCAAAATCAACCCCAAAGCCAAAATAAACAAACTAACAAGAAAAAAAAAAAGGCACCACCAACAAAAACAGAAGAAAAGTGAAGGATTTTTTTTTTTAAAGACTTCATGAAAGGAAACTACAGTTAGAGTGAAGGGGAATGGGAACCCAATTGGATTCAATTCCTTTCATCCACCCCAACTCAACCCAACTGAGCCCAGTTCAGCCCAGCCCAACACCCAGCCCAATCTAAACTAATCCAACCCAGACCAACCAAACCCAATGTAATCCATGCAACCCAATCCAATAAAAATTTCAGTGCCTACTATGTGCTGGTAGAATATTAGATTTTGCATATTGAGGGTTGAGTGAGACAAAGTCACTGCTCCAAGAAGCTCTGTGTGCAGCACCTGCAGATGATCAAACATGTGTTTGGACATTAGAAAGGGCCTAGGCAGGCGCACTGCTTCCTGGCCCCTTGGCAAAGTCCTGCCCTTGTGACCCCACCTCTGTGCTGCCAGGTTCAACATCATGCCTTCCCTCCCCTGAACAGAGGGGAATACCACTGCTCTGTGTGAGCAGTTGTGGGGGTACGTGGGTGGGCATGATTGGGCAGGTATAACCCATCTTTGCCAGCACATCTGCTAGAGCTTGAATTTCATTAAGATCCCTTTTTTCTTCCCCACTGTCAGTCTAGCACAAATAGTAATTATTAAAGTCCTTTACCCACTATCAAAATAAAATATAGCCAGAGAGCTAAAGCACAGCCAGTCCATTGAGAACTGACTGAAGCTGGGTAAGACCAATAATTCAAAACAGATGAACAGAATGGCAAATACTATGGGCTCAGTATCCCAGGCTGACCCGACCTTTGAAACTTGCTGAAAGTTATCCTTGAAATTGCCCAGAACTCCTCGAATAACTCCTGTAAAAGGCTTATTTATCACAAAGTCATAAATAATATTTGCTAGGTATTTGCTCCATCTATCTAGAAAATGAATTAGGCTAGAAGACATGAGCTCAGTGGCTGAGCTGGAGTGGGGGCGGGGAGGCCAGGGTTGTGGGGAGACTGTTCACAGTTCCGGGAAGGAACAACAGGGAAGGTGCAGCTTTCAATCTTTCATAAGTTGGGGGTGGGGTAGAGATAGGGCTGCTCAAGGAATTTAGTTCAACACAGCAGATTTTAATTTCACTGCTTCTCCACAGAGGTGGCTATGGATGGCTGTCAAGAGATATAGCTCTGGTAAATAATTCAAGTGATACTTTTACAATTATTTCTGGGCAAGAATCCCAAGTCCCTGCCCAAAGAGCTGTAGATGCTCTGTGGCAGCCCTTTGTGAAAACTGGGGGTTTCATTCATTCGTTCATTCATGAGCTCCATCCAAAAGTATCATCCTATTCCTGTGAATAAGATAAAGTTACAAAGAATTTAGTTGCATCTTTCAAGAAATCTTTGTCCACGCAGAGAGGAGAAAATATGCTAACACCTAGGACTCCATTGATAAAGTGATAAGCATCTCAAGACAGGCACAGAGACAGAGCAATGGGAATTCAGAGGAGAGTGAGAAGACTTTCATCTTCTGTAGGGTTGGGTGTTTGGAGGGGGTAGTGTAGAAGATGAGAGGATTTCCGGATAAAGTCTGACTGAGCAGGATCTTAAGGATTGGGAGGATTTGGCAGTTTAGTGGTGAATCCTTTCAGGCTGAAGGTAGTATAAAAGCATCAAACATAGACATGTATGAGGATGGTCTCAAATAGTCTATTAATTTTAAAAGATGGGGCATGGGGTAGAGAAACGAAGGGTAGAAGGCTCTGACAATGGTCTGCGATAAGCAGTACGGAAGATGGTATTCATAGGAGTGAAGAGAAAGGGAGGAGCCACAGCTGTTATGAAGGGTGATAGATGGAAGTTGGCAACTGCTTATGTGAGTATGTGGGCCAGGAAGGAGGAAGAAGGAATCCTTAAGCAATGTCGAGATCTGTTTCTATCGTGAGCATGTGATGCTATTAAGGACAAGTTTCAATGTTTTAGTCTACATGACTAGGAGTCAGGGAAGAATAAGAACATTTGGAAGAGATGCCTGCTTGGAGGAGAGAATTTTACAGTGTCTTATGATGCTGTCAAATGGGGACAAGGAAAAGTATTGGGATGCTTGCAGGCAAAGGGCTAGGAGCTAGTGGGAAGAGATGCCAAAGATTATATAGGGGGATAGTACACATAGCTGGGGTATACAGAAAAAGAGGGATATATAAGCCTGCATGAGGAAGGAATGAGATAGGATAAATGGATGTCCTCATCCAGTTGGTAAAGTCAGTGGACAGAGGGGCTACTTTGAGATGTTGGCAGCTCGTGGGTGCCACACACAGCTTGGCAAGGAGTGGGAAAAAACTCCTGCATAACATTTTGTCTTTGTTTTTATTCTATACCTGGGGCTGGAAGGCTCAATTAGAGGCTGTGTCTCTGCCATTTGCTTTCTGCAGAGGTGGTTGAGTTATTTATCTGGACTAGGAACCTGGATTTTGAGACAGGATGATAACCGAGTCATAGATTGAGGACAGGTTTGTACATGACAAGAGCTGTTCTGGGTGCTCTGAAGATCCTATGTTGCTTTTCTGTTGTTCTTAGTGACTTTGTTGTGTTGGTCCCAGTGGCCATCTGCTTTCTTTAAGGCAGAAGTGATGGATGACATCACTCAGGCACTTATCATGGTTCCTCTTCTTATCCTAGAGCATTGTAACTAAAAGGGAGCTTAGCGGTTCTCTCAGCAGGGGCTCCCAACCTGTCAATCTAGAAAGTCAAATCTGGACCTACTCTTCCAAGAACTCCTAGCCCTCCTGGTCTGAGAAGTCTTCCAGGTTTAGGGAGGAAGCATGGCATGTGATTTGAGAACACACCTCTCTGGTTCAGATGTCGATGACAGGCTTTAGAGAAGGAGCCGAGAAGTGTGCCTCAAAAGACACTTGGAAGCTCATTTGTAACAACCTCCAACTGACATCCTCATGATTTTAGTGCCTGGCATCAAATAAGATAAGATAGGCTCAATAAATATTTGTTGAAATAAGAAAGTGAGGAAATGAATTCATTACATTATAATTAGATAAGGAATAATGTTTTCTGAATCAGGACTTTTGTTTTTATCTCAGTTTCTTTCACTGGGCTCACAAGGCTTTTCTCTCCGAACATCATGTTCTTCAATGATTTTGTTTCTTAAAGAGCTGTTTGTCTTTCTTTTATACTTCTTAAAATTTCAGGATCTTCCCCAGACCGGAAGATCTCAGTATTCTTTGAATACTTTGTGTTAGACCTATATTCACTCACCCTCCTTATTCTTTCAATCGTTTTTTTTTCTTTCTTTCAGGTGTATTTATTCATTTGCACATCCATTAAACTATCTATTGGCCATCTCCCATAAGCCTGGTATAGCAAAGAGGAGTCTTGGTGTTCTAGTAAGGTAAATGAGTCAAGAGGACAGTCTGCCAGATGGTTCATTTAAGCCTATGGTAGGGTGCAAAAATGGCCACATCTTTGTCTCCTTTTTGGATTCACACCCCTGAGCTCTCTAACTGACCACCCTCCCTCTGAGAGGTGGGCCTGTGTCATGTGACTTGCTCTGGCTATGCTAGAATAGGCAGAGGCTTAAGAACACCTGTACCTCGGGACTAGTTCTCTCTCACCGTGTTTAGAACTTTGGGACTCCCACCTTGTGAAGAGGCCTGGACTAGCTTCTGGTGACAAGAGACTTATAGCCCAGTGGCCTCTGTCAGCCCAATAGCCTGCCCACAATTAAACATTGAGAACCCCGTCAGTTTTGGGAGTTGTCGTTTTGTGGCAATATCTAGCTGATACAACACTCCTCCTTGTTATCCTTGGAGAGGCTGAAATAGTGAGGACCTAAGGTCTTTCCCATCCATAATCCATTCTTGCACCAAGATGTGTCATATTTACAGCCTCAGGATAATTCTGTAGGGGCCAGCTATGGATTTTTTTTTAAATCATGTTTGAACTTTCCTTGAAAGACACATGCATTGAGTATGAAGTCAAAAATATTTATTGCATTCCCAGTCACAAAGACAAGATGCAGGGTGTAAGCAGTTGTCACCAAATTCCCAGGTCTGATGGGTGTGGGTACACCAGAGGCGGCCGTGAGTATCTGAGGTAGCACCAACTGAGGCTCAGAGGGAGCACTGGGAACCTATTGCTTCAACCAGGAGCTTAACAGACTTCAGTCCATTCTGGCCAGCTCAGTGCCCCCAGGTGACCTCAGCTAAGAGGCCAGAGGTGGCTGTCCTGCTGCAGGCACCCAAGGGACAGCAGCTCTCTGTCCTTTGGGAGTCTTCACCGGGTGAAGAGGGGGTGGCAGTTTTCAGGGCACAAAATTCCAGCAGAAGAATCTGGGCTTTGTTAAACAGAGGGGATAGTTCCAGTGGTCAGTGGGGCCCATGTGTGGTGGGGTGTGCTCTGTGACTCAGTGTTCCCTGCATTAGTGAGAGAGAGATTTATAAAAAAAGGGAGGGATCAGCGCTATGCTGGAGACTGGAGCATGCAGAGAGGAGGACTAAATAGGCCAACACGTAAATGAGTGATACTGACCACGATAATAGCTATGCAGTGATGAAGGCAGCCGCAGCTAGAATTCGGGTAGGACTGGCTCTCTAGACGAAGTGATGGGGCTCACAGTCAAGCCGAGGTTGCACACCTGTCTTGGGCCAGCCCATGTCTGGAAGATGTGGAATTAACTTTCGGCACCCCTCTCTCTGGTTTCACCCACTTCTATCCTTCACCCTAGTCACACTGAAATCCTTGGAACATCCAACAGCCCCTCCCCCAAATCAAAGTGTCCTCATCTCCAAAGTGCCATAATCCTTTTGGGGCTCTGTTTTCTACCAACAGACAGTTACACCCAGATAAAAACAGCTCACTAATCTGTCTGTTAGTGCACGTGTTCCCCGTCCCAGATAACATAATTTTGTCCTGCAAATACTTGGCGGGCTCTTGGAGAAGGTTCCAGGCAGCAAGTCTTGAACTGGAACTTGGGTTTTCCTTAGGGTCGGTGGAAGGGAGTGCCGAAACTGATGGGGTCTTATCACCTCTTACACTGTCTGGAACATGGCAGCTCAGGCTTCCTCTGATGCTGACTTCTGGGCGTAGCAGAGACAGTGTGATCTGATGCAGTGGAAAAGCCGCAGGTTGTAGGCTCAGATGACTCTGACTTGGTCTCTTGTAAATTCTGTGAATTAACAGTTTTATTGGATGGCCTCAGTATTTCTCATCAGTAATAATGGGAAAATATACCTACTGTGTAGGCTCGCTGGGAGAATTAGAAAGAAGATAGAAAAATATCTGTTGTGGGTCCTCCTGAGTTGGCCTATGGGTCAGGGGCCCTCTTGCCTCAGGTGTGAGAATGCAGCGCACCCAGAGATGCAGGGCTGCAGGCCTGGCTCTGGGACTGGTTTCAGCACTGGTGAGATGTGAGACTTTACGAAAGTGACTTTTTTTGGATCCCAGTTCCCTTATCTGTAGAGGTCAGTGGTGATCTCTACATGACAGGGATGAAATGAGCTACTTCAGGTATGGGATGGAACAGGCGCTGTGCTAAGGTAAAAGGATTGTCAGAGAGGACGGCCATTAGTGGGGAAGACCTTGTGGGCTGTGTGTTTTGTCTCCTCCTCCTGGAAGCTCCATCCATCCCGAGTAGTTGTGGCACTGCCGTGGGGGCCAGGGACCTGGAGCATGCCGTCCACGGGGCCTGATTTGCTCGGCAAGGGAAGATGCCTGGCCTGCACTCTCCAGCTCCCGAGGGCAATGTCGGGGTGGTCTCAGGGTCGGATGGGGCCAAATAGCTCATCTTAGAAGCCAGAGCAGCCAACCACCTGAGGCTCTGGGGGGCTGCAAAGTGAACCCTGCAGGAGTGACTGTAGGGGCCTGGGTGGTGGGAGAGGGCTGGCAAGTAGAGAGAAGGGCAGGACGCTCCTCGTCCGTTTAGTTCCCCCTGTGTGCCAGAGACTACTCTCAACACTGTGATGCACACGTCCTCCATTCATCCTCACAGCCACCCAGGGAGGGTGCATTTTTATAGACCCCACTTTACAGATGAGAAGCTTGGCTTGCGGAAGTCCCACAGCGAGTGAGGACAGGAAAGAGAGGGGCCACAAGTCTGTGGTCAGCGCAAGCCCACGCTCCGGCGCAATGTAGCCAAAGGCGCCCTTTCCCAGGCAGGGTCATCCTGCAGTGGGCTGCAGGTAGCTTTCGTCATGGCACTTTCCTCACATTTTCAGTTACCAGGAAGAGGAAAATAAGCAGTATAAAGCGTGGGTTACCTGGGAGCCTTTGGGGTGGGGCCTGGTGAATCAGGTCAATAAATCCACAACCATAGGCAACCTCTGACTTGCAAACACAGGCTTAGCCGCCCGGACACGAGTATTGCTTCATTTGCTGATCTGGGGCAGAGTCCCTAGCACTGCCTGTACTAAAATTGCCATTGAAATGCCAGGTGCTATAGCACATTCCCCGTTTTTTTCCCCCGTGAAACTCTTCTTGACCATAATTCTATTGTCAGTTTGTTTTCTTAGATTGTTTTTCTTTTTCCTTCAGAAAGGATACATAGAGCTTAAAAAACCAAACTGAAACAAAACCCAAACAAAAATAAACAAGCAAAAACCTCGATGAAATGAGAATTAGAGCAAACGGGGTTCTGGTTAACTGAAGTGTCACTGCTGAATGTGGCTTTTCTTGTTTCCATTCGGCGGTGGCTTTTGTGTCTCTGCAGCATGGAGAATTTGTCACTGCCAGTGACAACCATCGAGTCCCTGGCTGAGGCAATTGTGTGTGTCTCCTGCTGTGTGTGGTCACAGCTAGCTTCCGGGGTGTTGGGGCCGTGGGATAAAGGGGCCAGCAGATTGGTATGTCCATCAGTGATTTCCTGTAGGGTCAGTGGCCCTTGAAGAAGACGATTTCATGGGGCAGGGCCACCCTGCTCTGCCTTTGTGTGATTTTTCCTCTGAGTCCAGGCCTGTGTGATGAGCGCTCCTGAAGGGAGGTCCCAGGCAGGGAGGTGGGGCAGGGGGAAGTCGCTCAGAGAAGGGCCTACATTTTGACCACCCCGTCTTCTGAGCCAGGCCTGTGGTTACAAATTGGGACCCTGGCAGCTCCCCAGGGCAAAAGACCTTTCGTTTATACATTACCTTTGTATTCCTTCATTTCTCCCTCTTCCCATCCTTCCCTCCCCTCATCCATTCATGCATAAGCCAGGCAGCCAGCCAGTTACCTAAGACATTGTGCAAGAGTTAGGAGGAAAATACACAAGACAAGGTCCTGCCTTTAAAAGCCTCCAATCTAAGAAGGTGGGTCAGAAGATGAACACATAGAGCAGAGCAAAACAATAGTAGGGGCATGTAGCAGAATATAAGCTGTCATGAGCACACAAAGAAGACATCTTGCTGATGTGGGTAAGGAGGGGAATTGCAGAGACCCTGAAGTTAGGATTTGCCATGACAGGCAGTTAGGATGCACTCAAGGTTTCTGAATAGGTGTCACACATCCTGAGTTGTGCTTTGGGATGACAGAAGTGGCAGAGACAGTGGCATCAGGAGGGATTCTATATGGCTCTTCTTAGCTGCTTACTAGGAGTCCGTACTTACTCTCCCACATTTGTCCTGGAAAACCGGGCTCCTTGCTGGCAGGTCTGAGCCAGTGAGCTACTCCCCTTCCCAGCTGGTATTCTCCCCTACTGTCTGAGCGCCTCTGGCAGTGGGTAACCCATGCCACACACATTAAGGTGGGAATCCAATGAGAAAGTTCAGCACTTACAGGCATGGCAGATGAATGAATGACAGATAGCCTTTATGGAAGAAAGCGTTGGCCAGAGAACCTCTCAAAGTCTCTGGGAGGCAGAGTTTAAGGCTGTTATACTTTGCGATTGCCACAGAAAGGTACCAATTGGTGGGTAAATGTCCCAATAAGGACTGTCCTTTTAAATGAGGTATTAGTTTACTTCTTATGGTACTTTGATGAGTATACGACAATAATTATGCCTTTATCCAATGCCACAAATGGACACCATTAAGCATTCCTTTGGTTTAAAGAAATCAAGGCTCCCTGCACGTAAATGCTGTACCTGGGAACAGTAACACAGTGAGATGTGTTGTGTCCTTAATGCCTCAGTACAGGTGGATTCCCTAGGCTAACAAATCCTAATGCTACCTGCTACAAGAAATGGTGGTTCTGAAATATTGTAAATAAACATTTAACAAGCATCTACTGCGTGTAAAAATCTGCGTGGAGCTGAGCTGGGGGAATAAAAATGAACATATCTCCATCTCTGTACTGGAGATACACAAAGGATCTTATAATCCAGAGAAGAAGAATAAACATTACTAACATTTTGCAGGTGGTGTGTATTGTTTAGTGGCATTATTATGCTTTAAAATGAATGGTCTCATTTAAATGCAGTATAAAAAAATATATGTAAAGAGTGTTAAGAACCAAATGAAGACGAGCTAAAAAGATGGGAGGGAGTTGGTGAGGGGCAGAGTGCAAACTTTAGCTGCTCTCTAGCTTTCATGTTATTACTATGGATAGAAAAACCATTCTAAAAATAGCACTCCACTAATGAGATCAGTCAGAGAAAAGCCAATCAGACCCTGAGGCAGACCAAAGGGGATGGGAGCCAGTGCAGATCCTGTTGGATCCTGGAAGGGTGTGTGTGTGTGCACGCACGCGCATGCCTGCACATGGGTGTATACATGCATGTGTGTGTTCATGTGTATGCATGCACAGGCATGTGTATGCATTCAACCAAGCTCTCTCAGCCCCATGCAAACATGGGGGGGGGAGCTGGTTTCCTTTCCTTGGAAGGCCAGTGACAGCCCAGCCTCCCATTCACAGGTTGGAGAAAGGGCATTAATCTTCTTGACATGGTGGAGGTGGGGGAGGGGGGTGGGGGTTGTAATCCCTCCAACTAGGACTCCCTGTGAGGAGTAAGATCTTTGTCTTATTTGTCTGTGTGAATAAGCTTTAGTTCATGAGCTCAGGGCATAAAAAGTTGGGGGGACTTGAGGAAAATCGGGAGACGTTATAAAAAGCTATAATCTTTCCCTTTGGTGCTTACTGTTTTTTGGGAGAGTGGAGGAGAGTGGAGGGGGCTGCCTATGCAGGGACCTGGTGGTGTTTTCTGAGCACAGGCATTCCCGCCTCAGCAGGAGGTGGCAGAGTGGGCAGGGTGAGAAGAAGCTCATACTCAGAGGGAGGCCTGGTGAAGTCTAAACTTGTGAGCAGAACATGATTTACATAGCCAACGGCTTTTACCAACTTTGGCAAGCTAGAGGCCTCCACCTCTCTCTCTGGAGTCCTCCTTCACCTGCATGTTCCTGCCTACACTGTTCCTCTCAGCTAAACTACGTGCTGTAGCCACAGCATGGGGCTCTCAAGAAGAGCCAGGATGGGGGACAGATGGAACCCCAGGGTTCTTTCCTCTGTTATTAGGTCCCAGTCATGGGGATTGACAGAGGCAGGATTGGAGTGAGGAGTTGAGACTGATTGAGTGCCCGGATATATGTGTTGCAGAGACTCAGAGCAAGGAGGCAAGTGACTATTGTGGACCATGCCTGTACCCCTCTTGACTCGTGAGCAGGACCCCTTGTCCTGGCTCCAGCCTCCCTTGACCTGGAATAGTATCAACAAACTGTTCTTCAGCTAACTCTGATGTAAACCAGCTTAGGTTCTGCCTCCTTCCCGAAACTCCCAGCCAAGCCAGCTAAGTGTTAGTCCCACATGACTTAATGCTCACCATTCCCTACTACTACTAAGATATATGTATAATACTTCACACATGAAGCCACAGTCCTGGCCCCTACCCTAGGCACTTTACCCCCTTCTTGGGAGGTTGGAGCTGCCCTATAGGTGCTATTCAGGTCTCAAGGAAACGTCATTTCTTCAGCAGGGCCTCGCCTGATCTAAATCCTCCAGATAGAACCAACCTGTTTGTTTTTCCATAGCAGTTTCTACTTAACATCTAGTTTATTTTGTGTTTGTTATTTCCTTGTCTCATTCCACTAGAAAGTAAGGCAAGAAGACAACTTGCCGGCTTTGCTCACTAAGTTGGCAAATTATAGATCTTCAAAATCCCTGCTGGATAAACGAATGAATGCATGAATCCTCTTTCTGCCTAGCAAGGTAACCATTGCATGTCTGCTATAGACTGGGTAAATAGTTCATGGGAAAGAGCTAAGGATGGCAAAGAAAGGAGTGCAGAAGGGGGTTCTCAACTCCACCAGGTCCACCAGTCTTCCTGTGGCTGGAAGATGCTTCTGACCCTTCCTCTTGTGACTCTGCTGCTCTGGACTTAGAACCTTTGAGGTACTCTGGCTTAGCCAACCACCTGCCTTGGCAGCCGCCACGAGTCGCCAGAGTGCAGAGGAGGTGCCCCGGTGTGCCTGAGGGCTGCCAGGCTCTTTATGGAGCCAGTGGAGCGGGCATCGTTAGTGAGGAGAGGAAAGGGGAACAAAGAGCAACCTTCCCAATTATTAATAAGGCAGCAGCCCCATCCATCTTAATGAGACAGGGCGGAAAAAACCAGCAGCCAGCACACAATAGGATACAATAGAGTCCTTGCTTTCTTTTTAAAATGGAGGAAAGAAAGAGACAGACAGAAAGGAATAAACCTTCCAGATTGGAAAGCAGTTCCAAACGTCCACCTCTGTGTCGCTTGGAGGTGTCACCCTGCTCTGCTCTGCACCCTCAGCTGTTTGAAAACTGCAGAGTACAGCGATCCTCTGCAGATCAGCGGTGGGTGGGCTGGGCTGGGAGTGGACTGCGCCCTTCCAAGCAAGAGCCTTTGATTCCAGGGTGCAGTGCTGCTCAGTGTGAACCTAATGAGCTAAGGACACAAGACCTGGCATTTAAATGGAGGCTCAAGCAGATTTGTTAACATTTGAATTTAGTAGCACCCCTCCTTTACCCCCACCCTGGGGACCATGTCTGGTCAAAGCTTTTCTAAGCCCTAGATCTCAATTCTACTTCTTATCTGTGTGGCTTTGGGCAAATTGCTTAACATCTCACCTCCAGTTTCTTTAGAAGCTTGCTGAGAAGATTACATTGTGCTAATACTTGTATAAACAATGATGAAAGTGTTTGACACAGAGAAGTCATTCAGCAAATCTTAACTGAATCAGAGTCTGAAACTGATTTCAGTTCATGGTCAGGAGAAAGGTCTTCTCCCAGGACTGGGAGCATCTAGAGTGGATTTGTCTCGTGTTCACTTTGCTCCCCTGGTTCAGTGCAGGGCCTGGCTTAGAGCAGCTGAATGAATGACCAGAAGGTGAACTATAATAACTTTATCAAGACAAGATGCTGATCAAGTGTCGGTCATTCCCTGAAAGATGGGGAATTGTCATTCTTTCTGGAGATGTTCCCCTGAGCACAGAGGCTCCACCAGGTGCGGGGTTCCCCTCTCCCTGCATAGCAGGTCTCCCAAACTGCAAGGTCCAGCAGGGAGCACTGGCCCCTTTCATTTCTGACTAATGTTCTTCACCACACAGGAGATTTGGGGGAAGAATGGAAGCACCATGAGTGGTCTGAGGTCTCCTGATCAGAACCCCAAGAGATGGGCTTCACAGAAATGGGGCTAGAGCCCCAAAACACACATGATGGTCTTTAGAGAAGAAAGAAGTGAGCTTCTTCTGGCCATCTCTGCTTAGGTTGCGGTTTCTCTGGTTCATGCCTGTAAGGAAGGACATAGGAGATATTTCAAGGTGGGAGAGTAGGGGGAAGTAGCAGGGAGGCTACCCCCTCTGCAGGGGTCCCATCTCTACATGCCAGAGGCCTGGAGACCAGGCAGGGAGTATCCATGGAGAACAAGGCTCAGACTCACATGCAGCACCTCTTCCTCCAGGGAGCTGAGGCTGGATCCCAATTAAAGCAAGGATTCTTGCCAGGGATGCTGTCCTCTGCCAGGATTCTCATTAGCTTGGCGGGAAATCCTAGCAAACCATGCTGGATCCTGCCATATGCCCAGATATACCCCCCCAAATATCCAAACCACCAAACTCTCTAACTCCCCTTGCTCTTGTAGTGACACAAGGCTTGTCCAACATTTCCCTGATACAAACACCTGACAGCCTCCACAGGAAGCTCAAGCCCTCTCTGTGGCCCATAGCAAAGCATTTTCATCATCCTCCTTTGTGCTGGGACAGGGTCTAGTCCAAACGGGAAAGGTGTGTTTGTGTGGCAAGTTATTACAGGATGAATTCCTGCAGCCCGGAAAGAGCATCTGCCAAACGCTCTCTGGGTACGACAGGTATATGACCTTCCCAGTTTCCCTTCTTGGCAAGGCCACCTTTGGTGGATTTCCTCAGGCAGAGTTTGTTCCACGTCCAGTATGGCCAAGAGGGTGGAGGGGCCCAAGGCCAGTGTGCTGGGAGGTGATCAGAGGCCTGGCATCCACAGATGACCTATGGTGTGACCTTGAGCAGCTATTTGACATCTCTGAGCCTATCTCAAACGCTTCTGTGCTCCCTGTCCAGGCTTAGAGATGGTGGGAGAGGCTCAGTTCTCTTCTCTTAGGGCATGTATGGTCCATGGCATAGGTGGCCAGTCTGGGCTGGCAATGCCCTGGGACAGCAGGATATCAAAGCAAAGCAGACCAGGGCAAGGAGAGGTAATAGGAGCATTGTGGAGGGCGAGTGTATGAGAGAGGACACGCATCAATACAGAAGTTTTGCACCTAGTAGGAGCTCATCAAGAATTTGCTGATTGGGCCTCCCTGGTCGCGCAGTGGTTAAGTGCTGTGCTGTGGAGCTGTCGGCAGCGGTGATGCGAGTTCGACGCCCGGCCAGGGAGATTTCCACATGGTGGGGCAGACCTCTCCTGCCTCGCCCGCTGCTCCCCTCAGCAGTGTATTTCTGATCTGCCTGTTCTGCTCCCCACTCTGTCTCTGGTGAACCCTCTCGTCGCCCCACATTCTGGCCTGTACCCCAGCTTGTATGCATAAATAAATCTTTAAAAAAAAAGAATTTGCTGATTGATTGCTGGCTTAAGAGTTCTTGCTCCTGATTTCACTTCTGTGTGGTCTGGAAGAACGATGTAGAATATGACTCCATATACATCATGACCTGGACAATGGGGGCAATTATCCAGAAAATGTGAACCATAGCTCACCCCCCTCCCACACTAACTCTTTTGCAATAATTTCCTGACATTTAAAATGAAGTAGAATTTTTAGGAGCCTATGTAATTGAAGCTAATATTAGAGACTCACATTGTTCATCTGCCCTAGAAAAGGATTTATGCTGTTTTATTTACCTACCTTCTTTTCTTTAAAATTGATATCTATAGCTTTATCTCTTTTTTTTTTTTTGCAGAAGTGATACAGGGTCAATATAAAAAATGCAGAAAAGCAGTTTAAGTTGCATGTGATTCCAACATCTAGAAATAACTAACATTTCAGTATACTTATTTCTAGATTTTTTGGTAATTTTTTTCCTTCCCTCATTCTTCCCTCCTTTCTTCTTCTCTTCCTTCTAGCCTTTCTGCAAAATTTGAATCATGCTACATATTTGTATCCTATATTCCCCAAATGTCATTCAGTCATTCAGCAAGCTTTTATTTATTGAATGCTTACAGTGCCAGGATTGTTGTCTGTGAACAAATCTCCTCCTTGGGAAACTTACATTTTGGTAATAGTTGAAGGTGGGGAGACAGAATAAAATAAGCAAAACATACTAGATACTAGAAGATCGCAAGAAATAGGTTTGAAAATAAAGCAAGAAAAAGGACTAAGGAGTGGGGCAGGGGCTGGGTACAATTAAATTAACTTAACTAGCTAATTAATTTTGTTTTCTTCCATCATTGTTCATTTTTGTGCAATATTTGACTTCTCCCCTTCATGTAGCCCCCTTAACTCTCCCACTACTACAGCACCTATGAGGCATCCCCATAGTCCCTTGTGCTCTTCCCTCCCCTGTTTTGACCCCTCTCTTCCCCTCTCCCCTACCATAGGCCTTAGATCTTTGGTTTGCCTGCAAGTTTTGTCTTTTTCCTGTGGATGCAGTTTTAAATGGGAAAGACCTCACTGAGTGGGTGACATCTGAATCTAATCGCCAAGGCAACATCTCTCCTAAGTCACTCCATTTCCAACATCCAATCATTGGGTGTGTGGAGTGATTTTCTCAGTGCACACACACACACACACACACACACACACACACACACACACACAAATCTAGGCAAAATTCATGGATCAGCCATATTAATAATGCAATAGTTAAGAAGAAGAATACAAAAAAAAAAGTGGTAAAAGCCTCTGACCTGTCCTGGATCTTTCCCTGAGGGCGACCAGAGTGTGCCTACCACAGAAAAGAGAAGGAGGGAGTGAGGCAAGATCTGTTCAGGTGAGTGACAGTGTAGATGCCCACTTCTCACAGCTATGGCTCTCTGATCCCCACATGTTGTAGGAATAAAAGCTCATATTAGTACAGCTCTGTTTCTGGTGCTGGCTTTGCTCTGTTCACAGTGAACTTTGCCAAAGGTCGGCATTGTTATGAGCATCTGCATTAGACTTCTCAGTTTTCCAAGTCCTTGTGTCTTTGGAGCTGCTGATGCAGCATGGCATGGTAAAGTAAGAAGCATGGCTGTCTTTTTTTTTTTTTTTTTGAAATTTCAAAGTTTGAAGGGGTCTGGGGGCTACCTGGTCCAAATTCCTTTTAAGTTAAACACCTGAGACCCAGAGACATGAGGAGATTGCACGTGCCAATGACAGCAAGTGCCTGACGTGGGTTGAGTTATTACATCATTGTTCCCTTCCAGCAGCTAACTTGGCTTTTCCTAAGTCCAAATAATTAGTATTGTTCAAGAGTTAACCCCTGGTACCAGTTCTCTTTACAAAACGGAATGTCTCTCCTTTGCTGAGTAAAGCCTCTTTGCCTGTCTCAGGACCCTGCGGGCTCAGCCAGGGCTGGGCCTGGGGGCTGGTATCAGCGGCAAGGTTCTCTCCGGGGTGCTGGGATGCTGGAGTGAGGGTTTCAAGAAGTAGCCTGGCCCCAGTTCCCCAGTGCCCACCCACCAACCCCTTCTGAAGTCCTGAATATGGACTTTGTCTGGTGGGCTCCACTCTGCTCCCTACGGACTAAAGCCAGTCATTTGGCAAAAATCAGCTCAGTTGCCGCCATTGTTCTTAAAGAGGCAGAGCTGAATGGGCTGTGGACTAATGTATTCTATTATGCCCCGCAGGCTGGCCTCCGAGGGCTGGGGACAGGGCTGCATTCCACAGGCACTCCTCCAGCACTTGCTCTCTAGCCTGCCAGCCTGGTCCTGAGGGGACTGTCTCACCTCCCAGGAGGAGCCCTTGAAAAGCAGCTGCGGGAGGGCATCCCTTTACCAACCCTTGGGGTGGGAAGATAGGTTGTTGAGAGTGACCAGGAGTCCAGTCAGAGTCCAGGAGGACAGTCGAGACTGTGAAAGGACCCCCTCAACCGTGGCTCAGCAGGGCATATTCACCTGCACATCACATGTGCCTGCAGCCCCCTCTTCTCTGCAGCCCACTTCCCATCAGGAACATTCCTCCTCTGGCTGACAAGAGGGGTCACAGGATTTATTTTTTGTAGCCTACAGATCTGTTGTTCCAGGGTCTGTTATGCCTGAACGAAGAGAAATATGATGTGTGAAATATAAGGGGAGAGGGCTTTGGAGACGAAGTGCCTGGGCTTACACATTTATCATATATGCCTTTCTAAACACAAAGGAGGCATTTGTAAGAGTCCTGGATCACTACCTCTGATGCCTAGTCTTTTGCAAAGCTCGGTCTCCATGTAGGACTTCCTTCTTCTTGGAGCGCCTGAGGGGACCTCGGCCAGGGAGGGAAGTAGGAGGGCAGTAGGAGTGCAGGGTGTGACCGCTGGTCGAGGCTGCTTTCCTAAGGACAGGTTTGGAAGAGTGACTTTCCTGGCCCCAAGTCCAGTTGAGCTCATTCTTCAGAACATTCCTTTTTAGGGCCTTAAGACTGTCTGGTTCTTCTCCCCTCCCCCACCTCCCTCCTTTAAGCTGTAACAAGGGTTCTTATTCTCTTAGATAAATAACTACAGGACCTTTGGGAAAGATACCAAAAGGCCAAGGGCCTACTTTGTTTAGGATAGTTTGGATGGGGCAGGACTAGTGGAGAGAAAGATGGGGAGAGAGGGCTGTCCCCCAATCTGACCAGATTGCTGGATCTGAGGATGTCTGTGTATCTGGTGCCACCACGGGGGATGGCCTGGAGTCCTGCTGCTCCCGAACATGCCCATTGGAGTCTCCGAGTTGTTGGGCAAGGGCTGGCAGGTAAATTTCCAAGCTGGAGCGTGCTGTCTTGACTGACTGTGGTAGACGCCCAATCCACGCTCCTCCCACCCCTCTCTTCCCCCCTTTCCTCTGCGCATGTAGCCCCTCATTCATTTCTGATGTACAACTTTCTCCCCTACCTCCACACTTTTAGGGGCTTGGGAGTACACCTTACATGGCCTCTCTTTCGTACATAACCCAGCCTGGACAAAGGTTTATGTCAGAGAAAGGAGAAGATGGAATTAAACTTTAATCTGAAATTCCCACTGTCTGTGAGGAGACCATTTCCTTGGGGTGGGGGTAGAAATAAAACCCAAATCGGGAATCCAGGTGAGTTAAAACTTATGTAGGATGTGGAGTATTTCATTCTCCAGAAAGAATCTTTTACTCCCCTGTCAAAGAGTCAATGATAATGGTAACAAAAGAAAATATAAGTGATGAAGATAAAGATCATGTGGCAATTTAGAAAGCAGACGGTTGGGTATTTATGGACTGGTGTTTCTGGAAACCCCTCACAACGAGGAGTTAATGCGGAACTTGGACGGCGCTCCAAAGCTGAGTGGGGAAGCTGCTAGGGAAGCTGTTATTTATGGAGCTTTCTGCTGTGTATTAAGTACTTTGGTGGCCTAGACTATAGTTAAAAATAAAGAATGAAAGGGTTTGATGGACAAATTATGCTTTTGGGGGGGAGGGAATCTTGTAACACTCTAAGTGTTAGATAGATTTGATCAAAGGCAATGTTTGAATGGTGACAGATATTAAATATGATAGAATGTGGACCTGTTGGGCAATTACAGAGGCCTCCAGATACACAGCTGCTAAAGTTAAAGCAGCGCAGGAATAAAGTGGGGTGTGTTTGCCCCCTGTTCTGCATTCAGCTTTAGAGGGGCACTGGGCAGTGCTGCTCAGCTGCAATCCTTTTATTCTAACGCCCCTGCAGTGCTGCTTCCTTCAGCGAGGAGACTTGCCCGTCTACCCCTCTGCCTCAGAGCTTGATTTCATTGTGAAGGAGGTTTCTGAATGCCCTGTCCATGGGGGGACTGATGAACCCTTCTGTGACTTGTCCCTTTGGAAAAGTGGGGGTTGGTAACACCCTGCCAGTGGGATGTTAAATTGAGGGGTACTGAATAACTTGGGTGCTTGTATGTGGCATGCCCACTGACATGTAGACCTAGGGTGTTGGGCAGCTATGGGGGTGGAAACAGGAGAAAGCAACACAAAGGTCCAGGTGTTTTAGGATGATGCTTCTCCCCTTCAATATGCATAGGAGTCACCTGGGATTCTTGTTAAAATGTAAATTCTGATTGAATAGGTCTGGGGTGAGGCCTGAGAGTCTGCATTTCTGACTCGTTCCCAGAAGATACGATGTGGCAGTTTCTGGGACGTTGTCACTTTGAATAATGCAGTACCAGGAGACAGTGAAAATGAGAACGCTCAGCCTTTGACTTTTCTGTCTGCTGTAGAACTATAATAAACTGTAGGACAGTGTCAGTTGGGTTTGCTTTTAGACCTATGAAAGAGAAAACCCAAATATCCTTGAATTTAAACAAGTGAAGGAGAAACTGTAGGCCAGAACTAGGAAGAATTCCAGCAGAGGTTGGTCTGAGCTGGCACAGTGATTCCTTATGACCCAGGCTTGTTCCATCTTTTTGTTCCTCCCCCCACAGCTTGTGGCCATTTGAATTCAGGCTTGTGCTCTCACGGTGGCAAGGTAGCTGCTGTGCCTCCTGATACCACATCTGAATTCTGGGCAGGTTATCAAGGTACTCAAAAGAGAGGTAAGGGCCAAGGTTCATGCCCTTGAAGGCTGTCTGTTTTAAAATGCTTTCCACAGGGTCCAGCCTACAACTTCACTTACCTCCCACTCCTCAGAACTGAGTCACAGGCACAGTCTCACCCAGAGGATCACATGTCGACTGTGTACCTACCACACGGCAGGTACTGGGGCTGAGTACTGAGATACTGTCAGTGGACAGAATGAGGGGTACCCCGGGAACCCCCAAACTTGCTTTCCATAAAGGGATTCTGCCATCCACCGTATAAAGACAAAGCATACACTCAGTGTGAAGATCTTTAATAGAATGATTGTGAATAGAGAGGGAAGAAGAGAAAGGATATAGTCTCCCAATGAAACACCCAAACTTACCTATCCCCTTGTGGGTAAATTCCCAGCCAGTTAGGGTTGGCCCTAAGCAGGGCCACTGAGGCCTTAAAGCTTGCCACAAGTCTAAGGTACCTACTGTTGGGGAACCATGAGAAAGGGGTAGAAGGGGCCAAGCAAGTCTGAGAAGAAAAGAGCAAAATCAAAACACAAGTCAAAATAAAGCTGCTAGTGTTAGGGTCCTCACGGAACTCTCAGCCATGTCTCTATCTCAAGTGTCTCTGTGTTTTGACTCCATATTTCCCTTCCATGTCCCCTGCCTGTAGCAAGTCCAAAACTGAGAAGGAAGCTCACCCTCCTTGACGTGTCTGTCTGCCCCATGTGCCTCCTCCTGTGTCTCTTTCTTAAGTCTTCTATATCTTCACCTGGCAACTCAGCTCCACCCCTTATTAGGTGAGGCAGGGAACCTGGAACCTCCCCTTTTTATGGAGATTCCTCTGTTACAATACCGGGACCAAAAGATACATTTTCTGTTCTCAAGAAGCTTTTAGAGGTGCTCCGACACGTAAGTCAGCAGAGTGTTTGAGGAGAGGTGCCCACGCCAGCATATGAGAACTGTTGGTGCCGCTTCTACCTGGGAGACCCTGGGCAGTGGCCAGGCAAGAGGAGGTAGGTAGCTGAGTCTTGGATCCTGACTGGGAGGACCACCGGGCTCAGTGTCAGATGAGCTCAGACACGGAGGAGTGGGGCAGCACAGTGCATTCTGGGAGCTACATGTCCACTCACACCTCTGCTGAACAGCCCTGTGCTGGCCTCCCGCTGGCACGCTGATAAGACTGCATGGTGGTTTTCATCTGGCATACAGCCTGGTGGTCATCCATACTGGGTTTTAAATATTTGTGTCATCACCCTTGGAAAGATCAGGGGTCTCCACAAATGTCCAGTCCCTTGAGGGGACCACAGATAGGTCTCCTGCCTTCTACCTAGACCAGCTTTTGTACAGCAGGCCTCCTTCTCTCTTGTGGGGAGAGTGTGAGCCTGCCCTCTCTGCTCAGCTCAGTTTTTCTTCTCAAGTGTTTCTTCTGGGCAACCCATGATGCAGGTTAGCTACGCGCAGAGCAGCAGCCGGCACAGAGCAGTTTGGTCGTCTGTGCCACAGAGGACAGGGCCCCGCAGCTGCCCCGGCCTCTACCTCTGAGCCTCCACAAGCACATGTGCCTCCATCCCACTCTCCTTCCAGCCCAGGACCCCACAGTCAGGTACCAATGCACTTGCCCAGACCTGTCTCTCCAACTCTCCCTCTTTCGAAACCACCTTTGCCTTCTAGCTGGCCTCTTGGAAGAGTCTGATAAATTAACTTATAATAAACTGTTAAGGAGTGCCAAAGGCCCTCCAGGTTTCTCTCTCCAGGGACTGGCACTTAACAGAGGCAATTTGGCCTAGTGCTTAGTCAACAGTATCTGAAATCCAAAGATAAGCGTTCTAGAGTCTGCTGGCACAAAGCACTGTGGTGGCTGGACTGTTAGGAAGGATTTCACTGCTCTCACCTCTGAATCTTCTATAAAATGGGGATAAGTGGCTTTTCTGCTAGCTCCGGTACCCAAATGTCAGCAAGCACACGGGGGGCAAGTTGCCCTACCTCTTATGAGCAGTTGGGGTGGAGGCCACGTTACAGGCAGCAGGGAGGCTGCAGGGGAGGTTTCCCAGCTGCCCAGAGGGAGACATAGAGGGGAAGTCACCAGACCTAGAAGAGATGGTGTGTGAAGATGGGCGCTTTGCTTTCCTCCCCCAGCACCTCATTTATATCGAGGCTCCAGCCCTTGAGAAAGGCCGGGGAGTCTGGGTGCCCGCCAAAAAGGGTTAGGTAAATAAGCACAGGGCTCTGCGGAGAATGTGTAGCCATCTCCGCAGATGCGTGGGCCTCTCATCACTGAGTCACATGCCACTTCACTTTCAGCCCGGGGATTGCCAGAGGAGAAGGGATTCTTGCTCTGGAAGCCAGAACCAGCACGAGGGATTCTTTTGTTGTGGAGCATCCTTCTAGTTTCTCTTACCTGCCCCCTTCCTCCTAGGTGCCGTCAGAGGCTTCCAGGAGCCCCAGCCTTTTAGGTATCAGCCCCTATTTGGACACAGGATTGTGTAGGGTCTAGGGGTCAGTGCCCAGGTAGGAGTTCCAGGGAATTCTGTTCTGTCCCTGGAGTTGGTCACTCTCTTCACCCACCCACCCCATTCTCTATTGAGCAGCCTTTTCTACGTGGACTCTGGGGAGAGGGGGGTTGACTGTGGCATCTGTCCACCAGGTGGGCTCTGGAACAGGAAGAGACCTAATATAAAAGTCCCACGCTCTGTTTGCAGTCTTGTATAGACACTGTTGATCCAGTCCCTTTGGGTTCATAGCTAGGGAAGATGAAAAGAACCCCCTAAGTTATTCATGCTGCTTCGTTCTCAGGAAACACAGTGCAAAATCAGTGCTCAAGTGTAGTATCCCTTTTAACCTGGGCATTTCACATATCTGCCTTCCCCTATTGCACAGAGAGGTGGGGCCCTTGTTGAACACTCACTGTGCCTGGAACCGTGCAGGTGCTGGGGCTATGGAGCTTGCTGACATAGAATAGGATACCATCCCGGCCCTCTGAGAGCTCACAGTTCTGTAGTAGGTACCTGGAAGTAAACAGTTATAAACATGGACAGGGGTGCTAAAATCAGGTGTGCTTGCGTGCTCTAGGCATAGGGAAGAGAGTGGTTAATTGAACTAAGGGTGGTGGAGGGGCCGAGAGGAGGTGGTACAAGGCCTTAGGATAGAGGCAATGCTAGAAGGACTAGGAGGTATTTTGCCATATGAAATATATAACACCTATTAAGTTCAATTCAGATTTCAGATAAAGGAGGAATAATTTATAGAATAAGTATGTCCTGTGCAATATTTGGGATAGACTTATACTAAAAATTATTTCTTATTCATTTGAAATTTGAATTTTACTGGGTGTCCTGTATTTTTAGTTTGTAAATCTTGAAGTTTGTACAAAGGTGCTGGAGGATGTTACCAGAGAAAACAGTGTGTGTGTGCACTGCACGTGCAAAGGCTGTAAAGAAAGCAAGAAGCTGTTAGACTAGAAAGTACAAGTATTTTCTGGAGACTGGCACCTGGGGTAGTAAAAGGAAGGGGTGAGAGGTGAGGGTGAAGAGATTTTGGAGGCAAGATCTTGATATCTTACTGCAGGCTGGGCTTTTCCTGGGAATAATCAAGCAGTCTATGAGAATTTGAATCAGAGATATACTCCATGAGATATTTTTGTTTCTATTTTTAAAGTTTTAGATTAAAAGTTTTATATTTAGTGCCTCCTTGGTGGCGCAGTGGTTAAGCGCTGCACTGTGGAGCTGTCGGCAGCGGCGATGCGAGTATTTCTGATCTGCCTGTTCTGCTCCCCACTCTGTCTCTGGTGAACTCTCTTGCCGCCCCACACCTCTGGCCTGTACCCCAGCTTGTATGTATAAATAAATAAATCTTTTTTTTTTAAGATTTATTCATTTATACATACAAGCTGGGGTACAGGCCAGAAGCATGGGGCGGCGAGAGGGCTCACCAGAGACAGAGTGGGGAGCAGAACAGGCAGATCAGAAATACACTGCTGAGGGGAGCAGCGGGCGAGGCAGGAGAGGTCTGCCGCACCATGTGGGATTCTCCCTGGCTGGGCATCGAACTCGCATCGTGCTCTGCCGACAGCTCCACAGCGCAGCGCTCAACTGCTGCGCCACCAGGGAGGTCCAATAAATAAATCTTTTAAAAAAATAAGTTTTATATTTAGTTGTTCCCTCTGGAAGGTGGTATATAAGTTGTACAATATGCGTATTTCTAAATCAATATATTCATAAAGGAGTAAAAGCTGCCAAACCCAGTTTGCTAAAGTGTCATTGGGAGGGAGAATGACATGTCTGAGTGGGGGCTGGTTGATCTGAGTGGCCTGGTGAGTAGAAATTAGAGTGAGCAGTTTCCCTTCATAGTTGCTTGAACCTGGTGGCTGAGACCCAAAGAAGGGAGAGGACCCAAAGATGCTCAACCAGCCCCCAAACAAGAAATGTCTTGTCTCTCTCTCTCTCTCTCTCTCTCTCTCTCTCTCTCTCTCTCTCTCTCTCTCTCTCCCTCTCTCTCTCTCTCTCTCTCTCACACACACACACACACACACACACACACGTTGCACAGAAATGCATGTATTGGGAGGAGGTAAGGTTGGACTTTGCCTTTAACCATGAATTTTGTTGATTCTTCTTAGACAGCAGGTCCCACCAGTTCTTGAGACAGAGGGATTCAGAATCCACAGGGTGGGTGTGATAGTCACACCTCCACAGAGGTGGAACAAAAAAGATGCTTGTCCCAGTGAGAATATCTATGAGCTTCAGGACGCATGTGGAACACCACTGTAAACATTCCAGACTTCCTGAAAACCTAATTGTGTGCCTCATGAATATTAGATGTGAAGAATGCTCTTATTTCGTGAGGTGGGAGTGCAGGGATTGATAATTCTGCTTTACAGATGGGAAGTCAAAGGGGAAAGGATCAAGTGTGAATCTCCTGCCTGAGAGGAGCTGAGCTGAGGCCATGCTCTGTGTTTCCTGACGCTGGGCTAGAATACTTTCTCTGCACAGTCCAGCCTACCACCACCTAGCTGCCAACAGCACATCCTGCCCTGCCCATCGCTCCAGGCTGGAGAGGATTCTGAGGGTGTTGTCAGAGTGTCAGGAAAACCACTGATAAAATCAGAGTGGAACAGAATGGGAGGGCAGGTTGGAAAAGCCCCTCCCCCTACTCTTTCCAAATGAGGGCAGGGCAGAAGTACTGTGTGCAGGAGAGACCACCAGGGAGCTGCCAGCCAGGCCCGAGTGATCCCTGCTTGCCCCAACAATCAGCTCCAGGCAATGGAGAGGATGAAGAATGACTCCTACCTGGTGTTATGAAGCAACAGGGAAGCACATCCAATTTTCATGTTTGGACGTCTGGCAGTGTGGGAAAATCAGAACTTTTTTGAAAGGAAAAACACAAGTTTAGAGTTGTATGTTGCCCCTGTTCATTTAAACTGTTCAAGGAGAAAGATGCACTTTTGGCTCGCAGCTCTCAAGAATCCTGGATTCTGGGAGCTCTGTCATGTCAATAGCATGTTTAAAGAATTTTTTTTTTCCCCATACAAGTTGGGTTACAGGCCGGAGGTGTGGGGTGGTGAGAAGTTTCACCAGAGACAGAGTGGGGAGCAGAACAGGCAGATCGACTGAAATACACAGCTGAGGGGAGCAGTAGGTGAGGCAGGAGAGGTCTGCTGCGCCATGTGGGAATCTCCCCAGCTGGACATCGAACTCATGCTGCAGCCATCTATAGCTCCACTGCGCTGTGCTTAACCTGTTGCGCCACTGTTTAAGGAGATTTTGTTCTAGAACTTTTTGCATTATACATACATATTCTTGCCATTAGGGAAAGGGAGCCTGGGCTTTGTAGTACAAAGGTTAGACAATATGCTAAAAGAAAAAGAAAAAGAAAAACAAAACCCAAACCCACAAAACAAACGGCCATGTCTCTCAATCAGGTCGCTCGGCACATGCACTATGTGACTGACCTGACAATGGGCAGTTCATCTCCACAACTCCAGGCCTGGGTTCAAGTCTGTCTCTGAACCAAGACAAGAGTTCTTCCTTTCAATTGGCCTTGGGAGGAGACAGACATGTACTAGGTTTAGGAATCTGGTGTCTTACACCCACATTCCCTGTCTGTTCTCCCACGAGGCCTCTTTCTAGAGCAGAAAGACTCTGGAATGGGTGAGAGTTGGGAATTGGAGGTGATCAAAGTGAATAGGGCGCAATTACTAATAAGCTGGGTCCTCCTATGAATGCTTTTGTGGGATTTACTTGACTTGGGACATTTAGGAAGGGTGGAAGTACATCCCCTGGACTAATTTTCAGGATTTTAATCATCCTCCAAAGTCCTCCCACCATTTGGGGAAACTGCAAGCATGAATGAGAGGTCAGCTAAGCCTGGATTCAGAGGTGAGAGGATGTTATCTACAAACACAATTCTTTCTAATGAGTAAAGAAACAGATGCATTTGGGTTGGGAAAAGGGTTTGGCTGTAAGGAGAGAAAAGGACCCCCTACCAAACAGCATTTTTCTCTAAATGCCCCTTGAATTGAGACACAGTTGCCCGGTCTCCTGCGGTCTATTCTCTGGGAGGAATGTCTTCCCCAGCTTCTAGGGCTGAGCTTTCCCAATTGTTCAGGGATTAACCCTTTGCCATCCAAAGTCTTTCTTTCTAGGGCTGTTTTCCCCCATTCTGCCTCTCTTCTTTGGCACACCTTGCTTTAGTCTGCAAGTGACATAGCAGCTGACCACCTGCAGATGCTTCCCATGTGGAGTGGAGTCACAATGTCCATTCTGTACACCCTCGAGTGCTTTAAGTAAATAGCCTCACGTCTTCACAAACTCTAATAGTTTTGCTTGGAATCTGTCCATCAAGAAATTAGGTCTGCAGAGTCCAAAGCAAGCTTCCCCAGACCTTTACAAACAAGTTGAGCCTACAAGGCAGCACCTCCTAAGGTGACAGCCTTGAACTCTTAAGATCTTTGGCTCATTTGACACATGGGGTGATACCACACTGCTCAGATGTGGAAGTTCCAGCATCCTTGACCTGCCTCTACCCACAGTGCAAGGCCACACAGTGCTGAGACCCACCAAACTTCATGAAGCACTCGTTGTTGTCTCTTGTCCCTGGGATCCATCACGGTCACACTCCCAGCTCTCTGGAGCTTGACCCTCCCTCTCCATGGAATGCTTGAAACAAAGAATTCCCAGATAGATGGTGGCAGGGAGGCTTCTGTTCCTGGGGGGCTAGATTGGAAGGAGAAGCTATGTTTCTGTGAATATTCTCCACTTGCCTTCTGCCTTAATGTCTTCTGCCTTCTCTTGGTTTTGACTTGATGTTCTAGGGCCAGCTCTGAATGTAGCATGTGTGCCTGAGTGATAAATTTGATATTTACACAAGCCATGCTGATAAGTGCACATGTGTTTTTAATGTTTTGGCTTTCTATACCACAAACATGTCAATGTGTATATGCTTGTACACACAAACTTGCTGTCGGGTTGGGACTTGAATAGGGTTGAATAGGGATTTTCTTTCTCTCTCTTTCTCCCCCTCCCCCCTCCCCTGTCTTTCTCTTGTCTCCTAAAGCTAACACCTTTCTGAGCAATATTTCCCACCACATTGAACCACATTTACCTATTGCCTCCGGTGTTATTTGAAGGCCAGTGGCTGGTCCTCCCACCTGGAAAGGTGTTGCATTTTAAAATCAGCAAACAACCCCAACTACACTTTCCCCTGTCTTTTCAGAACCTAGCCAACCAGGCTAGGGATTTCCACCGACCTGTTTTTGCCTCAGCTTTCCTCCAACCCCTGAATGCTGGGAAACTGCTTGTCTTTGTACTGCAACTGCAGAGAACAAAACCAGGGAGGTGAGCTGCTTGTCTGATGGGCTGCTGCTTGAAATTAGGAAAAAGTATTCTCAAAAAAGTTCTCATGTTCTCAGGGATTTACAAGGACTGTTAAGGTTTCTTGATTTTTTGTGAGCCCACTCACGTTGATTACAGCATGCAACTTCTCCTTTCCCCATCCTGACACTTCTATCTGGTCCCTCTTTTTTTTATTTTCCTTTCTCCCCGGGCCCCCTTCTTTTATTTATTTATTTTTTTTTTTTGGTTTTGTTTTTCAAGGGGTGTTGACCTGTGTTTAGTTCTAGTAAACCGAACCCACTTGCGAGTAAAGCGATTGGTTAATTGCACCGGTGACTGACGTGCTAAATGAGTGTGGCTCGCGGTACCCGGGAGCTGATTGGCTGCTCGCGGAGACTCCAAGGGCTTTACAACAGGAGCACGGGGCACTCGGGTCCTGCAGCCTCAGGAGTAGGTGCAGCGCGCCCGCCAGCCAGTAGCCCGCCGCGCGTCCGGGAGCCCGGCAGCACTCCAGCCCCGCGCCACGCTCTGCTCCCCTCGCCAGCTCCCGCCGCCGCGCCTGCGGCAGGCCGAGAGCCGCCACCCGCTGTGGACTGGGCAGGAGCACGGCCGCGGAGCCGAACAGGGGTGGGGACAGCGCCTTTTGTCCCTGGAGATTCCTGGAAGTTTGCGGAGGGACGCGTGCGGGAGGCGGCGGAGGGAGCCCCGACGTCGCGGTAGCTAGTGGGCTGAGCCAGCATGGGCAGCGGGCGCGGCGACGGGGGCCGCCGCTGGGCCGCCTTGGGCGTGCTGCTGGCGCTGGCCGCCGGGCTCCTGGCAGCGAGCTCGGCCAGCGAGTACGACTACGTGAGCTTCCAGTCGGACATCGGCTCGTACCAGAGCGGGCGCTTCTACACCAAGCCGCCACAGTGCGTGGACATCCCAGTGGACCTGCGGCTGTGCCACAACGTGGGCTACAAGAAGATGGTGCTGCCCAACCTGCTGGAGCACGAGACCATGGCTGAGGTGAAGCAGCAGGCCAGCAGCTGGGTGCCCCTGCTCAACAAGAACTGCCACATTGGCACCCAGGTCTTCCTCTGCTCCCTCTTCGCGCCTGTCTGCCTCGATCGGCCCATCTACCCTTGCCGCTGGCTCTGCGAGGCCGTGCGCGACTCGTGCGAGCCCGTCATGCAGTTCTTCGGTTTCTACTGGCCCGAGATGCTCAAGTGTGACAAGTTCCCCGAAGGGGACGTCTGCATAGCCATGACCCCGCCCAATGCCACCGAAGCCTCCAAGCCCCAAGGTGAGGTCGTCCCCAAGCGCCCCGCGCGACCCCCCACCCCGGCGGGCAGGGACCCTGGGACTGGCCCGGCTGCTGCCAAGGCTACGGGAAGGCCCCTGCCTCTCTGTCCCTCACCTAGCTGCTGCCCCCAGGTTTCCGACGTGCTCCCTAGAGTTTGCTTTCTGGTTGTGCAGAAAGATTTCTAAAAACTTCTTGTCTGTCCGCGGTGCGTTTTAGCGCCTTTCGAGACCTAGGTGCGCGGCAGGGCTTGCCCGCCAACGGCGAATGCTTCTCGGCCGCGAGCAAACTTGGTCGCATTCCTGGAGCGGCGCTTCCTGAGATCCTGCCTGTCTTTCCACACCTGGAACAAAGACTTAAGATCTAAATAATCCAAGAGCTCTTCTCTCCTCTGGGAGTGAACCGAGTCCCCCATGGAAATTTTTAACACTCGAGACAGGATGCCCTAGGGGGGAAATCAAAACCCAAAAAAGTGTAGAAAACTTAGAAAGGCCGAGAAAATGCTAAGGCTCAGTATGTTTATTTTCATTGGTTCAATGAGGATAAAAAAAAAAAAAAGACCTCATTTCTTAGCTAGTCATTCAGCCAAGTAGCTCCAGGACTGCTGCAGAAAAAAAAAGTTTAGAAACTGGGGATTTCTGTTTCTCCAACCCTCTCAGATCACAGCTCTCACTTCGGGAGGCTTTGGGGGATGGAAAGTCTCTTCTCCCTCATTCTGGAATACCCCCAGCTTTCTCACACAAATCCTCAGGTAATTAGAAAGATAAAAATGTAATTAGTTCATTGTTCATCTCTCACTGGGGAGTGAGGCTCTGAAAGCTGGACACTTTCCTAACAACCTCAGGGACCCACCTGAGGTTCTTCTCAGAACCCCCTCCCACGAAGGGCAGTTCTCAAGTGGGAGGGAAAAAATCTGGGAGAGGCAAAAAACCAAAACCAAAACCGAAAAACCAAAACCTAAAACAGACAAGCAAAAAATCCATTACTGTGGCCTGACTTTTATAGTATCGAATTCAACCCTGAATTTTTGGACACAGAGGTAAGGCTCAGACTTGAGATAGTCTTGGAATGGGGTTCCATAGCCAGGTATACTTAGCATGAGGTGCCTAACCCCAGCACTCTTTAAGTAGGGTGTTCAGGGTGTGTGTGGGGTGGGGGCGGGGGAGGGGTCCATCTGCTTACTGACTTAACTTTCTTGAAGTGATGTCAGAAAGAAATGTCTACTGAGGGGCATGCTCCACTAAAATGAGGATGGGGATAGGTATGGAGAAAGGGGAACCCCAAATTTTGAAAGCTCTTGCTTACTCTTCTGAGAGAGAGGAGATGTGTCCAGATGACCAATGCTGGGAGGCATGAATCCCAGCCTGTTAGCAAAGTGGCACCCGCCTGCAGTGGCGAGGAGGTCTGAGCATCTCTGCTTCCTAGGTGTCTGTCTGCACAGGGTTAACCTTAGGGAAAGGTAGCCCTCCGAGAGCCAGAGCAGAGCAATTACCTAGAGCAAACAAAGCACTTTGTGTTCTATCGGTGTGGAACCATCCCCTGCAGCCACAGGATTTTCCTTCTCCCCTTCCTCTGCTGGCTGGTGGGAGATTAGCCCAGCTTTGCCCTGAAAAACTGGGGCCACCTCTGCACTGAGCTGTGTCCACTCTTAGTTCCTTTCTGGAATAGTCTATAGTTCCAAAGTGAAGACCTTTGGGGAAACACCTTCTAAAAGGAAGGCAGAAAGACTTGATGGGGTGCTTGCTGAATGAAAGGGGAAATCCTTCCAACTCAGCCCTCCAAAAGATGGGTGGCATGGGGGAAGTCAAATAACTACTGCTTCTTGAAGCCTTTTACTCCTTGGCTGCTGTGCTAAGTGTTGGCTACCTCCTCCATCTGTTCTTCCCTCTGTCCCAGGAGACCTCAGGTGGTCACCCTTCTAAGACCAGCTGCTTAACAGGGAAAAGCCACGAGGGGACCGGTCAGATGTGGGACTTGAGCATAGGGTCTCCCACAGTGCCTCTGGTAGGAGGCTTTGAAGGGTCCTTCCCAGGATGGCAGCCCCTTGTTGGGAGAGAGCCCTTCATGATGGTCTCTGAAGCCAAATGGTCCCAGAGGGTCAGCGGAGCATGGAGGCGGGAGGCTGAGTATGCGCATGCGTGTGTGTGCATGTGTAGGGGCAGGCTGAGGCAGACCTCGCTACTGGTCCTCATAACATTACAACAGGTGGCTCCAGAAAAAGAACTGGTACTTTTAGATGTGAATAATTACACACACACTACTTTTATTCTTTAATCTTTTTATTCTTTAAAACTAAAACCCAGTTTTCAAAACAATGCCTATCTCTGCATGCTGTGGGCTAGTTCCTGTTCACATACTTGGGGATATGTAATGTTGAGGTATTGGCAGGTTTTTGTGGCCATGTGCTATTAGAGATAAACTTGATAATGAGAAATGAGTCAAAAGATACTCTACCTCCCCTCCCAACCCCCACCCCCCCACTCCTGCCCCAAAGACTAATGCCTAAGCTGCATCAGCATCTATTAGGGGAGAGGCCATTGTTCTTTTTCCAGGAGAGGTTTTTTTTTTTTTCTAAACTCTGCACTTACATTAGATCTGTCCACTCCCAGGCTGATAAATCGTCATTCCTCCCCCCTGCCAGGTTTTCCTGACTCAAGTCGTATGAATGAGGACATACTTTAGCTTATTTTGTTGTTTAGGAACATTATGCATTAAATCAGCCTGACTGTTTCAGGCATTGGTGCAGAGGCCATGGTGTCTTCATTTCTGCAGAGACCCTCCCACCCCCTGGACCCCGGGGTCCCTTCTCTCTGTATTGAGGGGCTGTATAGGGAAGACCTGCTGTGTGTGTGAAAAAGAGTGTGTTCCTGTATGTGAGAGAATGCACTTATAGGTGAGGGTCTGTCCTTGTGTGTGAGAGTGTGCTTGTGTGTGTATGTGCAAGCAATAGAGCAACTTGTGTGTGCATGTTTGTGTGAGGGAGCATGGGTTGTGCTGTGTGCATGTGTGTGCCTTGACTTTCAATGATTCACTTAATACTGATTCCAATATTAGACTTTCTCCTATTCCCCTTAAATATTAATAAAACATAAAACCTTTTAGTTCTTGTTCCTCTGCTTTAAACGCACCTGAAAATAGCAACTTAGTTCTAGTCTCAGATGGGTGACTGGTGGATTTCTCCTGCTGAGGCCACCTCAGGGCCCCAAGGATGCCCCAAAGGGGGCCCAGATTAATATTGCATTACACATTCCTTCCTTCTCTGGATCAAGCAGCTCCAGAGTCTCGGCTGCAAGAGAAGTTGAGATGGGGAAAAGTTATGCCAAGAACTCAGCTCACCCCAAGGAGCATTCACCACTGGAGAGGCACTAAAGCCAAATGTAATGTATGGAACTGAGGAAAATGCCCTGTGGGGTACAGGACCTTTGTTGCCAGTCAGGTCAGAGGAACTCGGGGTGTGCAGAGGAGGTGACTTGTGTGTGCCCATGTAAGAGATGGAGACCTGGCATTATGTTCTGATAGCCCTATTTGTTTGGTCAATGCACACAATATTTTTAAAAAAAATAACTTAGGCCAGGAAAACCCCCAAGCAGAGGTCGTTTTCCCAGGGTAGGTACCACTGTCCTTCCCATATGGGATTTCCTTTCCCTGTTTTTCTCCCTATGGAAGAAGGATTCAAAAGGCAAAATTCTGGTTAATTTTTTTTTCCTTCATCAGAAACACCACCCCAGAACCCAGTTTCAAGTTTGGGGTACAAAGCAAATGTCTAACATCTGGGCCCAAAGAACCAGCTTGGGCAACTGTGGTCCTTACCACGTTGAGAATCTGGAGAGTGTTGGACTCCAGGCACAGAGTAAAGGTGGGAGAGGAATCTGTCACATAGGATGAAAGTGTGTGGTCTCTGCTTGGAAAAAGGGGGTGGTTGGGCATCTCTTCCCCATTGTTGCCAGCTCACTGACCAGCTGTGGACCAGCAGGGTCCTAGGGCAGCATTGACCTGGGAAGCTGTGCTACTTCTCACAGGGAAGTCCAGTGGGGGAAGGAGATATGCCACATAAATGCCACAGGAGAGGGGAGGAGGAAGATGAACAGCCTTATGTTTCAGTGGAGTTTACTCATCCTTTCTGGGGTAACTTTCCTGTGCTAGTTAGCTCCAATCTGGCTTACCCTCTGGTGCTGTACCAGGAGTGGAGTGCACTAGAAGTGCTTTCCTAGATCATGGCTAAAACTTCGTTGTTTGATGGAAGATGGTGGTAGCGGTGATGATGAGGGCTGGTGACAAGCTGTTTCATCTGCAGGGGATTCCACTGTACCACTTTCTCCAGCCCGTCCATGTTTGTTGGTTTCCTGTTCTTTCGCCCCCCCCCCCTTTAAATATTCCAAATAGCAGAGCCATCAGAACACAAATGCCAGGTCTCATCTTCTCAAAGATCCCTACACTCTCAGCAGCGTTTTGCCTTGGAGGAGGCCCCTCTGACTGAGGCCTCCGAATGACTCTCACGCCCACCACACACACCTTCCCCTTCAAAGCACTTCACAAAGTCATGAAAACGCTTGTTTTCATGTCCAGCGCTGTCTTCCCATTTGGCAGCTCTTGCTAGTGCTGCTTGCAGCCCCCCACTCAGCTGCTCCTGCTCCCCGCCCCTGCAAGAGCTCAGACTGCAATAGCCCTTTTGGAGAAGGGTGTTCAGGGCCTTATGGTTTGTGAGTCTGGTCGAGTTTCTTTCCTGGCTTCTGGCAGGCTGGGCAGATGGATGGACTGTCTTGTTGGAAGTTGGAATAGGAAAGGGGAAGGAGTCAGAGGGGGATATTTAAAGGAGAGGGGTGAGAGAACAGAAAATAAACAACTGGAGTAGTTGTGTTTTCCCAGGGTCCCACACACCCCATAACTCACAGGACTCGTCCAGCCTCAGATAAGGTAGGCTTAAGTCATTATGTCTTATACTCTTGGCTCTGAATTTTCAAGAGGTCATCTGTCTGTCTTTGGCTTTAGGTCCTGGGCTGAAGGAGTCTTCTTTTTGACTTTCAGGTTGCTCTTCAGAAATTGCAGAAGCCCTCCAACTACTTTCAGCCTGCTCCTGGTGCCGATGTCTCTTTGCCAGGGGTGGTTCCTCCCTTGACCCTCTGCCCCGTTGCTCACAATTTCTCTTTCTTCCTCTTTCCCTTCCTAGGCACAACGGTATGTCCTCCATGTGACAACGAGTTGAAATCTGAAGCCATAATTGAACATCTTTGTGCGAGCGAGTTTGGTAAGAAAGCATCTGGGGTTTGTTGTTCCCTGCTTCCTCCTGGTCTGCCCCCTCAGTGAACAGAGCCTGCTGGGGCATCTTTTTGGAACTTGATATTCTCTACCTTCATCCTGCCCTAATAGCTGCTTTTCTCAGGCAGCATGAGGTACTGGTCACTTTTGATGAATGTCAGGTTTTGCTTTTGCCCTTATGTGTGGGAGATCACTGCCAGGGTTTTGGGAACCTTCTCTGGGAGTAAAGGTAGGCAGCCTCAGGGACAAGTGGAGCACATGCAGGGGTCAGACACTCCCTGCACGCTCCCATGAGGTCCAGTGGGCAACTCTTGCTGTCCTTGTCGCCGCACTTGTCCTTCTGCCATCCTCCCCTAGGGGTCAGCACCACTCTGCCCAGGATCTGAAAGGGCTGAAGTGGGCCTTCCCAGGGAGGAGAGTCCAGCCCCAGGGCATTCAGAGAAAGAACCCCTGTCTGGTCCTTCCAAGCAAAGAAAACCAACACCCTCACAGTAGGGATTTCTCTCCCTTTTCCCCAGATCACTTTGGGTTAAAAGGGAATTTTGAATCAGCACTCAGGAGAAGGGTTGGATGTGGCATTGGGAGCAGATGCCAGGGGGCCTTTCAAGGATTGTCACTTGTAGGTTCCACAGAAGACCTGACCTCAGGCCATCTGGGAAAAGTCTACCGATACCATATCCTTTTAAAGGGCCAACTCCCTCACACCTGTCTATTTTATATGGATGCTGAGACGTGGCTCCAGTGAGGCCCCCATTGCAGGTTCAGCCTGACACTGCACAGGCTCTTTCTCTTAATTCAGCATTATGTCCCTGAGACTGCATTTTGTACAGAATTCTCACCAGGAAGCTTAACACTAGGTAATGGCTCCATTCGGAGCCACCTCTGCCATGTTTTCATTAACCAGACATGATAAAGTACACTGAAGGGGCTTATCCTGGCCAGGTGCCTTACTAAATGAGCAGCAGAGTGTGTGCATTGACACTGAACAATGATTGATAAAGTCTCAGGGTATTTGTAATTGTATTTGTAATTGTTACTGAAGTTGGAGAATTCAGACCCTTTGTCAGAGAGAGCTTCCTGAGAATGTATACATGCTGCCTGCACTACTATATTACTGTTACTTCTGTTATTAACAATTAACAGTAGCTACTGTTAATTACTGTTCTTCATAATTATTTCTACATTCGATATTTCTGCCTGCCTTCTTCACTCTTGTTGGAGGACAACAGGACCTTTAGAAAAATCTGGTCTACTCCGCATTTTTAAAAAAATATTTATTTATGCATACAAGCTGGGGTGCAGGCCAGAGGTGTGGGGCAGCGAGAGGGTTCACCAGAGACAGAGTGGGGAGCAGAACAGGCAGATTAACAGAAGTACACTGCTGAGGGGAGCAGTGGGCGAGGCAGGAGAGGTCTGCTGTGCCATGTGGGAATCTCCCTGACCAGGCATCAAACTTGTGTTGCAGCTGCCGACAGCTCCACAGTGCTGCATTCAACCTGTTGCACCACTAGAGAGGCCCTCTACTCTGCATTTTGCTGTTCATATTTGTCACACCCTTTGTGTCTTGTTGCCTTTTTTTTAAAAGATTTATTTATTTTTGCATACAAGCTGGGGTACAGGCCAGAGCTGCAGGGGTTGAGAGGATTCACCAGAGACAGAGTGGAGTGCAGAACAGGCAGATCGACTGAAATAAACTGCTGAGGGGAGCAGCGGGCGAGGCAGGAGAGGTCTGCTGCACCATGTGGGAATCTCCCCAGCCAGGCATTGAACTCGCGCCGCAGCTGCCGACAGCTGCACAGTGCTGTGCTTAACCCATTGCGTCACCAGGGAGGCCCCTTGTTGCCTTTTTAAATGGACTCAGATGAAATCATAGAAGGCAAATGTAGCACTGTAAGCAAACTTTTACAGCCCTTCCTTCTGATGGGGTAACTTTTGCTTCTCCATGCTCACACTCTGGCTTTATCAGGGGTTGCTAAAAGCTCGGCTGAGCCTCCTTTGTCAACTCTGTGGCCCACTGCCCAGGCTGCCTTAACAGCTGGCTTTTCTTCTGCACCAGGTTGAGAGTCCTTTGAACAGATTCATTTGAACATAGAGGAAAAGGACATAGATAATATCTCTCAGAAGTTCTGACGAGAAGCATTTTGCTGTAGGACTGAGGCGGGAAGAGCCTGCTTAGACATGGCTGTGTTCCTGAAAGAGCCTCATACAGGGCAACTAAGCGGCCACTTTGAGATGTCAGATAGTATAAATCACCATGCTCACATTTAAAAGTTTGCTGACATGTCCAGGGAATCCTAGTAAACTCTGAAAGGTAATTTCAACTGATGTTTTATGCTCAGATTATTCTTTTGGGTCTGACTACTGAGAGAAAGGCGGTGGGAAACTTGGAATTGAATAGTGTGGAGGAGCCTAGCAGATGGTGTCCTCCTATCAGGGAATTTGAATTCTGCACACTTGATCAATCATTGAGTCATGTATATGCTCAACTAACATTTAATGAGTGCACAGCACTGTGCTAGACACTGTGTCTAAAAATACCTAGAATAAATTAAGATTTAATTTTTCAACTTTGAAAATCCTCATCAAACACTCATCACTGAGTTCCCAGAGAATTATAGTCATTTTATTACTTACCAACATATTATAATTCACCAGAAGGGCTGCGGGAACTCAGAACCAAAGTTAACATTAAGGGGCTATAAGCGAAGAATCCTTGTCTCTATGCTCAGATTCTTTGCTTGGTATTCACCAACCTGTCCTCAGCAGGTACACCTCCCCTATTCCTAATTGCTAATTTTGAATCCTCCCTAATTTTGGTTGCCCCCCCCCCCCAAATTCCCATAGCTATGGTCTTTGTGGCAACTAGTTAAACTGGTTATGGCCTGGGCATGGGCTGAAGAGACAAGCCCAAGGAATTTGAAGATGGAGATTGACCTTAGGGTGGAGGGCAAGTGCATAGCGGAAGATTAGGTAATCACTTGCCTAGGGTCATCCTTTCCTCATTTCAGTCGTAGCTGCTAAGTCATCGAGTCACCTGCAGACTGCTTTACAGGGGGAGGGGTGGATCATACTATAATAATTAATTATAATCTTAAGTAATTAAGATATGTAATTATTATCTTCATTTAATAATTCATCAATCATGTCTTGGTGAATATGCGTGCCTAGCTGTTACTATTTGAGAGTGTGTTTCTCTAGCCCTGAGATTCTTTTTTCTTAAATACATAGAACTTTTGAGTTCTGGACCATATCGGTTGTGTGGTCAGCCGACTTTTTTCATAAATAAGGAACCCCAACTGGAGTTCTTTTATTCTGTTATGCTGCCTTCTTATTTAAGAGGAGATGGATAGCTACTGTCATAGAGGCGTTTATTTCTGCGTGGGTGTGGTGTATCCTGGACTTCTCTCATTGGGATACAGGAGAGACTATCTAGTGTGTGTGTGTGTGTTGCTTGTAATATTCTTATAAGACAATAAATAGGATTTTCTCCTTTCTCTTCAGGGACTGAGCATTGCTCTGTCCTTCTTAGCTCCCTGGAGAAGCAGCCACGTTGAGGAACTTGTTTCCTAGCTCAGTTCATTTCAAGTAAGTGAGGCAGTCAGCCACACTGATGGGATTCAGTTAGGAAACAAAGACATTCAGCAATGCAAGCTGACACACAACAGAGAAGAAAAAGAATGTTTTACTCCCTACTCCAGGGATCAAACTTTGCATTAAGTGGCCCTGACATCCCCGGTGGGGAGACTTCGGGTTGTTGGAAGGCTCTCTGTGAGCTGTAGGAACAAGGGGTACATTCCTTCTGGGTCAGCACACATGCTCACCCTTCTGCCCACGTACCCTCGGACTCCCGCAGCCTCTGTGGAGCTAGGCATGCCCACCCCATTGCCTCCTCCCGTGCGGTGCATTTTTAACTCCCTGGCAGGTCGGCTTGGCCACTCGTCTCTTTACCCCTGCACTGTACCCCCTCAGTTCAGAGCACATTTTTTTCCCCAACAGGGAAAAGCATCAGTAGAAACACCTGCGTGCTGATGCTCAGGAATGCAGCTGGATCAGCCTGAATCAAGCACCAGATGTGGGAAAGCCAAAAGTTAGATGGTGCAGTCTCTGAATTCAACATGGTGGCCAGCCTGCCTGCTGTGCTTAAATTAGGATGCTCTGCTCTGCTTTTTATTCTTTCTGCTTTTCCTGCTCTGTGACAATAGGGTGCTGCTCTTTTCTCTTAAGCAGGCCAATACGGAATTTGCAGGATGCCACACTAATAATCCTGCTGTTCACAGCTCAGGGCCACAGGCACCATTTCTCAGGTTAGTTTATCCCAGAGATGTGAGGATCTGATTTATAATTGCTGGGAGGTCAAGACCCTACTCCTGGTCACATTTTTAGCTTCTCCTCCAGTACCTATAAACACCGTTAAGGTTTTCTGGTAGAAATGTGCATGATGACATAGTTCCTCTAGGATAGTTCAATTTCCTTTTGGGCTGGCTTTTCCAGTTTTTCGAACTTGAGGGTTCAGGTGGCAACTTCTTTAGTTGGTGATTTTCTCAATGTGGAAAAAGATTTCTTTGCCCCCAGAAATTTTCCTCGCCTTCTGGAAGGATTTTCTCACCCCCCCCATCCCCCCCTCCCCCGCCGCCATTTATATGTTACCTCATAAAGAGTATAACTGTTACTTTGTGACATTAAAATTAGCCAAATGGGAAAGAAAAAAACCCAGTTCTCACTGTTGGCCTTTGGGAGTGTTTCCTAGAAAATAATCCTTGCAGAGCTTCTATGCGTTGGCTCATCCATCCTCACAGGGCTTCGCTCTTCTTTAAAGGTGTCTTGGTTGTGCTGCTGCTTGGAGGTTCGCTGTTTTCCTCTGAAGGGCAGTTTGATCTCTTGTAAAAAGTAGGCTTAACTTTTCCAAACTAAACCTTGGGCTTCCTCCTGCAGATGAGAAAACTGGCTGCCAACATAGTAATTGCAACATCTGTAAGCTGCCTGAGAGCTGACTTTGTATCTCATGCCACATTTTACCAAACGTAAGATGCCTATTAATTGTGGGTCGCGCTATTCGTTTTGTACCACTGACAAAGAAAACACACTTCGTGTTGAAATGTGAAGGTAATCTGTGTCTTAGAACGAACACACTGGGGCCTGTTTATACTTAAATAGTCCTTGGCACAGTGGTAGACATAAAATAAAAGTTTGTCAGATGAGTATATGGATCACGGGGGATGGCAAGGACATGGAAATTGGACTTCCTTTCTTATTAAAGGAGAAAGCTCCTTTCCAAGTCAATATGTGCATTTTGTTTATTAAGTTCAAGGAAAACTACATGCCCTGCTTTGGGTGACTGAGTGTATATATGTGTATTGTGAAAAAAAGAAAAAAGGCCCTGACATCGAGAAATCTAGTTTAGTCGAAGTAAAATTAAATAGACATGGGAGAAGGAACTGTTCCCTTGGGGTGGAGTTGGCAGGCAGAAAACAACTGGTTTTTATTGTCACTAAAAGATCTCTAAAATACATATTCCATCCACAGATCTGTAAATACTTGGAACGAGTGGTTATGGCACTCGTGGGTGAGGAGGTGGGCTCCCTCCCCGCTCGCTGTCTTCCCTCGCATGGGTTGCACAGTGAGAGGCTGTGGCCCAGCCAGCAGCCTTCGGAAGCCTTGAGTTGTCTGGCTGAGTGTGATGTCAGCTACCTGCTCACCCACAGTTGGGATTGGAGAGTCCCGAGCAGGCCTTGACCTGGGGGCTGGCTGGAGGAAGCGGGCCTGGGGTAGTTTGGGCTGAGGTCACCTGGGGAGCACTTTGGACTCTGAAGTCAGGTCAAGGAACCACAGGGCAAAGCTGGGAAAAGAGCCAGACTTCCACCTCTGATGAGCATCGGGCACCCCCATTCCATCTCTAATCTTTTTCTGACTCTAACTGTGGGAGGAAGATACCAAGATAAGGCAGATTTCAATGAGAAGCATGTTTCTCTAGCATCTTTGGGCCCGTGAATGTATGTTGAGGCAAGAGATTGGACAACGAACGCCAGGATGCACGAACAGGGCTGGCATCTCCTGCAACACTGGGTAATTCTCTTCCCCAGACCTCAGTTTTCCTCTATAATATGACAACAGAGACCCAGTTATAGGTTTCGGTGAGAAGCTGATGAGCCAGCGTGTCAGGACTCGGCAGGCAGATGGGACGCATTAGCCATCACTTGAATGCTGTTTTCAGGCCTGGAAGTAGCCCAGCCATCTGTCCTGGGCAGATGAAGGTCTCCTTCATGGCGCTCACCAAACAAGTGACATGCAACTCAGAAACTCCCTGTCCAGGCTCTCAATGTATTTCTGGCAATCTTTCAGAGCCTAATTCTGTTTCCAGCCCTCTCTCTCCTTGTGTCCTACTGGAATAGTTGCTTTTCGTGTCTTATGATTGGGTTCAGGAAAGATTGACAGATGCCTTCTCTATTTTTGCTCCTAAGATCATTTCTGATTAGGTTCTTCTGTGGGATAGGGAGTTGCCAAATGGTATGGGGTGGGTATCCTGTGACCTGCAGTTTGGTGATATCGCCGGTGCTGAGTGGCTCTGCCCCATTGCCTAGCCCTCTGATCTTAGAAACGGTAAAATATGTATGACATGAAATTTACCATTTTCATTATTTTGAAATATATAGTTGATGGCATTAAATGCATTTACACGGTTGTGATGGCCCAGCAATCATCACCAGCATCTACGGGTATTTTTCATCATCCCAAATGGAAACTCTGTACCGAGATAATAACTACTTTCCTCTCTTCCTAGGCCCTTGGGAACCACCATCCTACTTTCTGTCTCTGTGAATTTGACTCTTCTCAGTACTGCCTATGCTTGGAATCCTCCCACATTTGTCCTTCTGTGTCTGGCTTATCTCACCTAGCGTAATTTTCCTCCTTATCGTGTGATGTATGTATAAACTATTGTGGCAAAGGAGAGCAAGAAGGGTTCACCCTCAAGTTCACCTCTGTTCTCTCAAACTTTTCTGGGGGTGGCTGCAGAAGCGGAGGGGGCTAAAGGGGCTGTTCACAGCCCACACAAGTAGTCCATTTCTTTGGGTGCTGCATTGCTCTTGGGTTCTCCTTTATCGCTGGAAAGATATGCTGAACTGAATGGGCCCTCAAAGATCAGCCAGCCCAGGACTCTCATCTTACAGATGGAGAAAAATAAAACTGAGATAAAGGAGTTAGTCATTTGATTGCCCAAGGCTGCTCCACCTGGCATCTCTTAAAGATTTTGTTCCCACTGGCTCTTAGCTGGGTAGCCAGTCTGGATTCCATACCCTTCCCCTTCATGTTCTCTCATGCCCATCATGTTCCTGTCGTGCCAGAATAGTCGAGGAAGCTCCCTGGAAGGGGACACAGGGCCTTCCTCTCTGCTTGCAGAGCTTTTGGGATGTACATGGAATGATGTCTGTGCCTAACACATGCACAGAGTTTGGCAAGGGTTGGTTTCTTTCTCTGTGGAGAGGCAGGCAGTGCAGTAGAGTAGAAAGAATGAGGGTTTTGGACTGGACAGACTTAGCTTAAATCCCATCCCTATAAGCTGAGTTACCATGAGAAGGTCTCTTAGCCTCCCTGAATCTGTGTCCTCACTTGCAAAATATAGATGCTAATTCCTGTGTCATCATGTTGTGTGGGAAATTGAATGAATCAAGTGTGTACAGTTCCTGGAATATCTCTTCTTATTGGAAAGAATTGTTTCAGGGCAGAAATTAGTCTAGATGGGAGAACCCTAGTTCTAATGGAATCAGCTTGTCTGGGGGGGAGAAAAGATTTAGGAAATGGAATGGAATGTCCTGGTTAATTCTCTGGTTCACAGAAGATTAAACTGAAGAAGTCTCATTAAAAAACCCACTGAGGAAAATTTTAAAAGCTTTATGCAGCTTCAAGGTGTTGTTAACAAAACCAAAACAAACCATACCTAAAACAGCCCTATAGATGCTAGAAGTTAGGAGATTTGGGCTTTGGGTAGGTGACACCCTCAACTCACAGTGAAACTAAAAATCGTCAGGCATGACTGCAGAACATGAGGACCTCGGGCCAAGTATATTCCAATTCCAGGTAACTCATGTTGAGGTATCCTGGGGTTTTTTCTTCTTTTGCATTTTTGTGTGATTTTTTCAAAATTTGATTCCTAGTTGGAGTTTTTCTACTCATGATTTCTTGGGCTCTGTTTAAGAAAGACTTTGGAGCCCTGTGTGTTGGCCCTTTCAGTTGTACACCAGAGCATTTTCCCCTTTCTCTTCCAACAGCTACTTTGCAGTATTTGTGATGTGTGCTTCCTGTAACCAAAAAATAGGCATATTCAGATGCCTTCGAACACTTCAATATTAGTGCATTTTGTCCAGTTTTGCAAAAGTGGGCCAGAAGTCCTAATCTGTATTTTTTTTAAAAGGAGAACAAATGGCCAAAGAAATGTCAGACGTTTGCCCTGCCCCAGCCTGCTTCGAGCTGGCAATTAAACATGCATTAGCTTTGGAGGCTGCTCAAAGGCCCATAGATTGCGCTTGAAATCTTTGTTTAGTCTTTCAGGAACACTGTCACACGGATGATTTATCAAAGAAAGTTGTTTATCTGGCAGTAAAATAAACTCTGGGCCTGTTCAGACTAAGATTTCCCGTGAATTTCTACCAAGGTAAACAGTGGTAACTGGCAGGTTGCAAATTCCGTGTGAAAGCCAGACACATACAATAAATATTTGAGCTACAGCTTTGCTGTGTAAGAGGCCCGGCCTGTCACTAGCGCTGTCACTCGCGCCATGCCCGGGAGGACCTGGCATCGCAACCTGGCCGACTGGGCTCCCAGGAGCAAAGACCCGCAGCTCCCGTGCGGGCAGGAGCCGCCCCTGCTGTGTGGGCCTCCTGGCCTTGAGTGCCACTTAGTGCTGGCACCGGGGACTTCCTGGTTCAGAGGGGGCAATGCTCAGGACGGCTTCCCTGGGCGTGACACAAACAGCCTGTGATGAGTTATGAGAGAAGTGAACCAGAAGCAGCCAGCTTAGGTTTCTCTGAAAATAGATATTTGTTGAACCAAATTAGCAGGGGGTTGGGGCATGTTGAATGATTTGGGAGCTGGAGCCAGGGCATGGGGCTAGGGGCTGAAATCACCTTATGAATTCCGTGGAGTCTGAATTATAGTGATGGAAAGCGCTGCCTATGCTTCTCCAGAGTCTCTGGCTTGGCTTGTGGGTGGTTGTGAGGGATCCTTTTGGGAGTAAAGGGCAGAGACAGCTCTGTGAGTATGGTGGGGTGTCCAGTACGTGTTTAAGTCAGAGAGCGAGCAGACAAATGAACGGTGACAGTGCAAGAGTGATGAAACAAAGCGTTCTAGATCTTTCAAAGAAGGAGATTGTTGTAATTGTTTGCAGTGGTTTCTCGGGAGGGCTCACTGAGTTAGAAGCTGCTTCTTCTCACAGTGCCTGTCTGGGGGGGCTGGCACTTCAGGAACACCCTGGCTTTGGTTGGGGCCCTTACAGCAGGGCTGACATTCAAGGGGTCTGTGGAGACCTCCTGTAACTTAGACCCCACCCTTGGTCCCTTTCCTCCTGACTTCCTTGTGCTTCAGGGAGGAGAGGCAAGGAAGAGGTGACTTTTGTGTCTGTTTGATGAGGATTTTTGGTTTGGGGTCTGAACTTGTGTGCAGAAGGGCTCCATTCACCTTTGAGTCTCAGAGTTAGTGAGCTGGTCTTGCAGGGCGGGCGGGTGGTAGGAGTATGAGACCAGGCGGTTCTGAGAGCTCTTAGGGGTTGGTGTGTGGGTAATAAATGCTTACTGATTTGCAGATATTTGGGAGGAATAAAGGAGTATTTTCTTTTAGGTAGGAATTAAGGGAAATCATTTACAAATTCTGAAAGGATGTCTGTGAGTTGTGAAGAGATGCCAAAATAGCACTTTGGCAGTGGGAGAAGTTAGGAACAGCTTCTCTGAATTACGTTCTCGCTCATGCGGGCAGGATTAGGACAGGGGTTTCCTCTCTCTTGTGGTCTCCAGCCTGCCCATCAACATTCTCCCCTGGACCCTTCCTTTCAGGAGCCCTTCAGATGGGCTTTCCTTTCTTTGTGGACCTTTGAAAATTTGTTCGCATGGGTGTGTCTCCCACAACAGATGCTTTCAGTTCCCGGAAATGGCTTTAGAGCTGAAGGAAATCCCTGCTCTGCCCGGCAGAAGGGCTAGAAACAGGGCCTGGAGTAAGCTCTTCAAGCCCTTAGGATAGGTTCTACCCGAAGAGCAAGGGGCCCCGTGCGGCATCCATGTAGGGGCGGGGGCTGCCTACACCCACGCCCCTGGGACTCAGGTTCTTGCATCTGTGACAGAGATGCCGAGTCTCTTCCAGCTCCACACTTAAGACCCAGATCCTGTCCTCACGAATGTACGGATGTGGTGTGTGAGATAAACCTTGGCCGTGCTTGTTAGTCTCCGTTCTCCAGTAACTTCAGATGCTACAATGCACCATTCCCACTCTTAGGCCTGGACGAGGGAGGCATTTTTTGCGGGCACTAGGGCAGGATGGGGGTGGGGGGGTGTCTAGGGAAGATCCCTTAGAGGAGACTAGTATTCCTACTGCCAGACTAAAGACAATGGAGGAAGTAAAGAAAGGCATTCCTAGGGCAGGGAGTTTAATACTCCAAATGAATAGTAAGCGACATAGCTTGATCCCAGTGAATAAATGCAGGTGAGGAATGTCATCTGTCAGTTCTAGTGACGACTTCAGCAACCTGTACTAAGGCTGATCCTGGCCGGAAATGTGGGGATTCAAAGGCTAAAACCAAAATGTGAGGAAGGACTTGGTCCCCCTGATTTGCCACCACCTGTGTGCCGCACTCAGAGACCGGTGGTCCTAGCAGCACTCGCCTGCTAGGAATTATCCATTCAGTGACTGGCCAGAGACACCACACAGGAGGGGCACCGTGGAGGAGGGGAGGAGGTCCCTCAAAAAGTATCATTGCCAGGCCTCCCTGGTGGCGCAGCGGTTAAGCTCTGTGATGTGGAGCTGTCGGCAGTGGCAACGCGAGTTTGATGCCCGGCTGGGGAGATTCCTACATGGCGCGGCAGACCTCTCCTGCCTTGCCCACTGCTCCCCTCAGCAGTGTATTTCCATCGATCTGCCTGTTCTCCCCACTCTGTCTCTGGTGAACCCTCTCGCCGCCCCACGCCTCTGGCCTGTACCCCAGCTTGTATGCATAAATAAATAAATCTTTAAAAAAAAAGTATCATTGCCTACTCTGGACAAGGCGCTGAGAAGTGGAAGGGTGAGAATGAGCTGTGAGGGTAGCTTCTAACCTCACTAACCCTCACTAACCCTGGGGAGCAGGGCTAACTGGAGGAGTCTTGACCTTTGTCTGTGATGCTCCATGTAGGGGTACAGTTTCTTCTCTCTGAACATGTCTTCGTTTAAAAGCAGGTGTGTGTGTGTGTGTGTGTGTGTGTGTGTGTGTGTGTGTGTTCTAAAACCCTAACAATCAGCAGAAGGTATGCATTCTTGCACAGATTTATTTCAACAGATCATCATTGGCTTTCTATTGAGTTCATGGCCTTGCTTGCTTTACACAGCATGTGCTGGCTTTGGAATCAACATCCTAAGAGATTTTAGTTGTGCAAATACAAGTGTTTGTATCATTTATTCCCAAGGCCTGGAAAAGGGGAGTCTCCATATCCAAAGTCAGAGACAGCCACTGCCTCCTCCCTCCAGGTGTCTTGAATGCTTAATTGAGTCCTTGGAGAGGAAGGTAAAACTTAGCTGCTAGAGGATAACTGTTACCTGCATGCATAGATACAGACAGAGCGGGCAAGGTTGGCTCAGGAAGGGCCTAGGGGTCATGCTAAATAATGGAGAATTTGTCTTCCTGGAAATAGAAGGGGATCAGGATGTCACCGTCACATCTAAAGGAAGACTTGGAAATGAGATGGAGAAAAATGGAGAAGGCAGGAGGAGACCTCAAATAGAAGGTCCTCTTTAATCCGCAACGATGAAGGGCTAAGGGCAGAACTTCAGGCACCAGTGGATGAGATGATGTGGGGAGGAGAGCCTGTGGGCGAGGATGAGGAGTAGGAGAGAGGAGCCCTCAAGTCACAGCCCTTAAGAGGGGGCTCGGGACAGTACTGGCCAGATCTGGGCCAGTGCTGGGCCACCCACTTGAAGGCGCCCCGGAGCGGCCGGCCTGATGAGGTCAGCACTGGGCCCTGGCAGCCAGGGAAGGGGCCATCTGCTGTGGTCAGGGCCCCAGGGAAACCTTTGTTCTGGAGTGTGGAGCAGGAGCCAGAGCCTGTAATCAGCTCATACTTGGGTCACCACAGAGCTGGTCATTACCAAGAGCCGTCGTCATTAGGAGCTGTCATAAACTTCCCTGAGTTTTCTCTCCAGACCTTGTTAGTGGCCCAGGCAGGCAGCAAACCTAGTACTTCTGGAGCCAGCCCTGTAATCATTGGACTGGCAACTGCATCAGCCAGGGCCTGGGGGGCTGGGTCAGTTCAGGTGTCAGAGCCTTCTGGAAGATGAAGTTAAGAGAGGCTACAACTATAATAAGGGCTGAGAGGGGCAACCTCCCAAGGGTGCATGTGTGTTTGTGCCTTGTGTGTAGGGTCAGAGGTGTGGGTATGGGTGCACAGTGTGCAGCACAGTGGGCTGTGTTGCAGGTGCACAGACAGACCATGAGCTAGTCTGTATGCACAGTGTCTGCCTGGTGAGCAGGCTGTGCCAGTCAGAGGCTGGCATAGCTAATGGGAGCTCACTTCTCACAGTTGCCCTGGCCTCTCCAGATGCTTGGTCTCCATGGGTGAGGTCAGAGGCAAACTCCTTCCCTCCATGCTTCAGAGAGAGGTCTTCTAGAACATGCCATTGGTTTGCCCTGACTCAGGAAGGCTTTAGAGAAGCCTGTAGGGATTTCTTCGCAGTCTTCTTTTATATACCCCCAGGCCCATCTCTGTAAGTTTGGGGAACACTCGTACCGCCTTGGTGTTCTGTTTATGACTGTGAATGCCAACAGGCCTGCTTTGCTTAGTGTTCAGTGTTTGCAGCCAGTCCATTTAGAACTGCCGGTTCTCTGGGCAGCAGTCACTTCCTTAGCAGATTCCAGTGGTTAGCAGGATTGTCATAAATGGTGTGGTGTAATCCCGAGGACTTAAAAACTACATTGGAAAGAACATGCATAGTCTTAGGAGTCAGTCATACAGATCTGTGTGCAAAACCCGGTTCTACCACGTACTGTGTCAGCTCAGACAAGCCACTTAACCTCTCTGACTCAGTTTACTCACCTGCCAAAACAGGAACAAAAAGAAAAACTTCTGTGCAAGGAGCTAGCATGTGATATGATAGAAAAGAAGTCCTGGAGTCCTGGTATCTCGTCTCAGCACGGCCACTAAACAACTTTGTGACTTGGGCCAGGGAGTGTGTCTGCTGCTGGAGCACATTGAAGGGGTCCCTGTAGGCCATCTCTTAGGCTCCTTCCAGCTCTGACATTGTATGGTTTTGTTTTGCAGAGACTCTGTGACTTGATTTCTTGATATCATGTGTTTGTTGGCCTCTCCCGGCTCCACTGGGGCCACTTGGCCTTTGTCTCAGGCACACGTGGAAGAGGAGCCTGTGGCTGAGGGTGCAGCCGATGATGATAGTTTGGATGCATTTCGTCACGAGTTCAGGGAGAGGTCGAGTGGGATCGTGGGACCACTGCAAAGGGCGTGATTCTTACAATGAGAATCTGAATTCTCTAGTGGCCCTGGATAGCTCTGGCCTGTCTGACCTCAGTCCCTCTCCTTGTACTGGTCTCATATGGGGGACCTCTCTCCTGGTTGTATCCCTGGGGTTCTTGTTTTTCCTTACTCAGAAACTCGGGGACAGATACTATGGGAAGCACCTTTCCTGTTTGGGGTAGTTAGAGTCTGACTGGAGCACACGCCTTCTAAGGAAGTCTTTCTTTTTTTTTTTTTTTAAAGATTTTATTTATTTATGTATACAAGCTGGGGTACAGGCAAGAGGCGTGGGGTGGTGAGAGGGTTCACCAGAGATAGAGTGGGGAGCAGTACACGTAGATCGAAGGAAATACACTGCTGAGGGGAGCAGCGGGCGAGGGGGGAGAGGTCTGCCGCACCATGTGGGTATGTCCCTGGCCGGGCGTCGAACTTGCATTGCCGCTGCTGACAGCTTCACAGTGCAGCGCTTAACCGCTGCGCCACCAGGGAGGCCCTAAGGAAGTCTTTCTAAGCAAGCACTTTCTGAACCTCAGAACTGAGTTTTAATTCCAGCTTTACAACTTACCAACCATGTGACTTTGACCAAGTCCAGTTCTCTGAGTTCCGCCCAAGTCCAGTTCCATCTCCTCACCTGTCAAATAGGGATAACTCTGTACGCGTCACTGGTTTGTAGACCTCAGGAGAGTCTATCAAAGTGTCCTGGAAGTGGCAAAGTGCAAATCCACAGCTACCACCTCCTCTCCCCACAGCAGCCGGTCACAGGTGCTGCCTTGCAGCTCTGCCTGGCAGCCCCAGGAAAGGTTTTCTGTTCAAGTAGGGGCTTTCAGCCTGCCCAACATGGCTGTTTTTTCCCCTATAGTATTTGTAACATAAGCCACATACTTGATTTATGAAGGGCGAATGCAGCTTGCTGATACCAGGACAGGAATGGTAATGTTTTCCTCAGAGGAGCATACGAAGAATTTTAGAGGTTATTAAAATACAGGCTGATGGAACCCCTAAATAGCTCTGGGCTCACGAGTGGAACAAATATCAACTGCAGACTCTGAGGTTCCCAGCACAGGGTGGGAGAAGATACTTGGAAAAACTAGACCTGAACTTAGTGCAGTCTGGCCCCCAAAGAGGAGATACTGGCCCCAGCAGGCCCTGCTGCAGACGCGGCACATTGGAGAACCCTGGTCCTTTGGTTCCCCGGTGGCTAATGGCAGGTGTTATGTATAGGCAGGAGCTGTGAAGTGTGAGAAAGTGACATGGCAAGTCATTGTCCCTTGACTCTGCAGGGTCACATTGCATGGCCTTCATGTACCAAGGAGTCTGGGAATTCTCTTCCCATGTCCTCCTCAAATGGACGAGCCTGGCGTTTGCAGTCCACCTCTCAGCACTGCAAGTCTCGGGATGAAAGTCACGAGGGGGCTGTCACTGTCTAGCCCCCCAGAGAGGGATGTGTTCTGTGTAGCTGTGGTGGACCGTGGCTTGTTGAGGAAACAAGACCTCTCCCAACCAAGTAGTGGCGTCCTACCATAGAAGCTCTTCATAGGCTGGAGGGCCCTTGCCTGTGACACCCACCCAGGAAGGCCTGTTTTTGTCAGGAAGCCAGAAGCTGCTACCCCCGTGGTCTTTTCTGGCAGATTCCGTGACTCAGTCACTCCTGGAGCACCTGCTGTCTGTTTTCCTCAGGTGCTCCCGCCCAGGAGGCAGCACTGTCGGTGTTGAACTGTCCTTCAGATGATACTATCAGACCATTTTCCTGAGGAAGATGGAGGAATGGACTGGACCCCCAGCTCACGAGGTGGGCCAGGGACATGGAACTCCCTCTGGAAATGTGTTCCTATTCAGGCCCCACCTCAGGTGTAGACCAGTCTTCATTTGGGGAGGGACTGACTGAGGTGTGCAAAAACAGAATGTGAAGTCATGTGAGTTGCATGTCTTTGAGATGAAGGCCAGATGGCCTGGAGCCCTGTGGGCATCACTCTCGGGGACGGTCCTCGAGTTGGCAGAGAGGAGGCCCAAGAGCCCTGGAATGGAGTGCCGGCCCCAGGCTGGGCCTCCCTCTCCTGCCCTTGCCTCCCTACAAGCTGGACCATCTGGTCCCACCCCCCACTCGCTGGTATCAGTTTTCTTGGGGATTTAAAAAAAAATCCTCTTTTACCTTCACAGTTGGATAACTGTGTGTGTGATGGGGGAGGGGTGTGTGCATGAAGCTGCCCTTCACTGGAAGGGGAATAGAATCAATAGGTGGTGTTGATTTTTCCCTGTGACTGACAGCTCTTTGCCTGCAGCCTTCTTTTCTTTCAGACTTAATGTGTCTTCTGGCAGATTTCCTTGTTTTGAGTGATTACTCAAAGCAGAGACCAGGCAAGCCTAGCAGAGCACCCGAGCTCTCATTTCTCTTGCTCTCGTCCCCATCCCTGTCTCCCCTTCCAGCTGCTCTTAGGGAGTGAGTTGGTGAGAGGAAGCTGTTGTGGGCTTGCTGTAAACTCTCTATGCCCCGACTTGGTCCTCCAGGTTCCTTAGAATGAGCAACTTGGACTGGAGTTGAGACACTAACTTTCCTTCGAGGGAATCCTCAACGTGAAATCTGGGGTGCCCACACATGAACAAACTCCAGTGTAGGACAGGTTCCCTCTGGGGGGATCACAGGCATCCTCCCGGGTCTGAGCTGGTGGTATGAGGCCTGGAGCCCATTTTCAGTTCCTGGGAGCATTTCCCATCTGTCCGAGTCCTGGCTTCACCCCAAAATGCTGCTTAGAGGAAGGCAGGTCAGGTACCCACCGGGACAGGACCCAGGACTGCTCAGGGGGTGCCCTGACTTGGAGGGCATGAAATGCCGGGCTGCAGCCACTGTTTTATCCCATCTGGGCCCTGGGTTGAGCTAGGGGGTTAGCATGATACCTCTTCTCCCTGAAGGGGTGGGCCTGCTTTTCTCCTTTGCTGCAGCCACATCTCTTGCAGGAAGTGCCTTACCTGCGAGGAGCTGGGGTTGTGCTTCTTCAGCCTGGCGTGGCGCTCGGGACTCTGGCGTCTGGTGCTGTTCTGGCACTGAAATAGGAAGAGGGTGGCTTGCAGTTGCTGAAAAGGGAGGGAGGCTGTGTGATCCCACATGCTAGAAGTTGAGGGGCTGGGGTGTCTTTCTGAGACAGTATGTGAAGGCCAAAGATGAGAGGGACATGTGCTTAGGGAAGAGAGGGGGTCCCTGGCGGCCACGAGGTGTCAGGGTCTTGTCCAGCTCCATACTGGCCTCAGGCAGCTGAGGCGCTCGTCCCCTCTTCCTCGGGGCCTCCATTTTCTGATCTCTAAAAAGAGACCAACTCGGTGGCCTCTTCAGTTCCTTTCCTCTCTAAGACTCTGTGCTTCTGTGCCCTAAGTTAGTGTTCTCTAAATACCACAAGAAGCAGAGCTTTTCCCTCAGAGGAAATATTACCCTGAACTCCACTATAGAAAACTGATGAACATGGGTTGGGAGAAGAGGGGGCTAGAGCGGGTGGGGTGTGTGGAAGGGTGTCTGACCTCAGGGGCAAAAGGCTGAGTTTATCCAGTGAGACGCTTCCCCTGTGCTCTCTTCCTGGAACACTGGGGTGTTCCCTGAATGTCTCCTGACCTGGCAGCCTGTGGGACAAACAGTGACATTTCCATCCCAACCTGCACTTGCTGTGTTGCTCCTCCTGCCCACAAACACACTACTTGGCAGTGTCCTCAGGGGACTCTCCAGAAAGTCGTCACATCCTCCCTCAATGACGTGTCCTGGGCAGTGCCGCTCGGCATGCCTGCCTGTGTGTTGTTCTCACTTGCTGTGAGTCCTCGGCTTTTATTTTATCCAGAAAGCTCCTCTGCACTCATGCACATGAGCAGTGGGGTAGGGTGCAGGGTGCAGTGGGTGCACCTACCTGCTGTGCCCTGGCCCAGCTAGGACCCCTGTGTATGGCGGTGGGCTGGACAGAGCAAAGGAACACACTCTAATCGACTCTGAGTCTTAGTTGAACTATACAGTAGATACCACAATAGATACTGGAAAATAGTAGGAAAGAAATTTTTTTTCTTGGTTTAGAAAAAATTGTGTTCATCTGGGAGGTTTTCATAAACTTGGCTGCCAATTTTGGTCTAACCTTCTGACTTTTTATTCCGTTCAGGAAATCTTGATCGTGCTTGGGGGAAAAAAAAAGCAATCTAGTGCCTGCACAGTCTTTCAGAATGGTTTTGTTGGATTTCCTCTCCAGCTACCAGGTCTGTCTGACATGGGGGACTTGATGTATTTGCTGGAAAAGGCCTAAATATCATTCCATTTCCATTTTAAAGAGAGAAGCCTTGCACTTTAAATGGGGACACAGAGGTAGAGGGGACACAGGTGACAGCTACCGGGTCCTCGCTCTAATTCCAACACATGTCAGGGAAAAGTGCTTTTAGTTCTAGCAGAGGGAAAATGAGGCCAAGATGTAACTGTGTCCCAAAGCCTAAGAAATATGTAACTGTGTCCCAAAGCCTAAGAAATAAAGATATTGAAATATAAATGGCAGAAAGAAAAGTTGAAATGGGGTAGGGACTGTGTTGTCAAAGGTAACATAATAAAAAGCAAGGGTCAAAACTCAGTGGTGCTCTTATCTGTGAAATAGTTGATAGCATCACTCTTTCGGAGAGTAGTATGAAAGAGTGAGATCACAGGAAATGAATGAAAATTCTAAAGCTAGAGTTAGTTTGGCTAACTTTATTCATACTTCTCTGCTTCTCCTAAAGGTGGGGGGGGTGTAGAAATTTGGGTTCAGGAGTTTAAAAGGAATGAATGAGTGAAGTACAAATAAAAACATAAATCTGTATTTATATTTATATGTAATTTATTTTTGATTATGTCATTTGGTTTTGAGAAGGCAATATATTCACATAACATAAAACAAAAAAATGCTCAGAAGAGTCTAGAATTAAAAATAAAAGGAACAGGTCCTTTTCAAATTGCCTTCCCTTATTTTTATATCGAGCCTACCAACAGCCCTGTGTAATATTGAAAATATTATTTCCTTTTTGGGTTGAGGATAATGAAGCTCAGAGAGATGAAGTAACTTGCCCTAGGTCACACAGCAGAGCTGGAAATCAAACACAGGGCAGTCTGGGCAAGCATCCCAGCAAATCCTCCACGTTTCTCATAGCTGACCAGCTGCATCTGTTGAGAGGCATTCAAGCAGGAGGTTGAGTTTGGCCTTGAAGTAGCTTTCTAGGGCTTTTGTAACAAATTACCACAAACTAGATGCTTTAAAAAACAGAAATTTATTGTCTTTTAGTTTCGGAGGCCTCCTAAATCATGGCATTGGCTGGATTGCTTGCTTCCCGAGGCTTTGAAGGAAAATCTGTTTCCATGCCTCTCTCCTCTAAAGGAGAGCTTCTAGCAATCCTTGGTGTTCTTTGGCTTGTAACCCCAATCTCTGCCTCTGCCTTCTCCTTGCCTCCTTCACTGTATGTCTGTATATCTTTGTTACTTTTCCTCTTCTTAAAAGGACAACAGCAATTGGATTTAGGGCCCACCCTAACCCAATGTCATCCCATCTTAACTCATTTCATTTGCAGAAGACTATTTCCAAATAAGGTTATTTACTGAGATTCCAGGTAGACATGAATTCTGGGAGAACAAATTCAACTCATTACAGAGTTCTAAAATCACTTACTTTAGATTGAATTTTGACTCCAAGTTCATTTGCTAAGCTGGTGTTTTTGGAAAATTATGTGCCTGAGTCCCCTTGTCAAAAAGGTGGATGATAGTAGTGATGGAGGAGAGAATAGCGGACCTGAAGGAGGTATCACAGGGCCAGAGCCTAGCACACGCAATGCCAGGAGTGGGCGGTAGGGGCAGAAGGGATCACCATAATCACATTGATTTAAGAAGATACAAGGTGTGTAAGGAGTGTTAAGACAATCTCTGGCTTCTTTCTAATCCTATCAACAAAGAAACCACCCACAAGAATGAACCCACCCTACCAAAAGATGATAAAACCCGAGATGCCCCCACAACGGGGCAGCGCTACCTGCCCACTCATGCCTATGTGAGTGCTCTGTTCTTCTGTCTCCTGCTTCAATAAACTTGTACTCTGTACCTTGGAGAAACTCGCCATGTGCTGCTGAAAGGGAAGCTCTGGTGAAACCTTTCCCAGAGTGAACCCAAGAACCCCACTCTCCGTCAACTCCCCAAATCTACATCATCAGTACCTTCTGCACTGTGTTGCTGTGAAGATGAACAAGGCTCTTTGAATAGTTTCCAGCACTTGAACTTCAGTACCAGGGTTCCTTAAGGCAGCCTTGGTAGGTGATGGTAGAAGGTTGTAGCCATTAAAGGGACAATGAACCTACAGCTACATAAAGAAAAGTCAGCTTGGTGAAGTGGGTACTGATGTGTGAACCTTGGATACTGATGTGTGAACCTTGGAGTCAGTTTACAAATGAAGAAAGCATTGTTTTGGGAGTGCCCGGCTTGACTTACTCCCCCTGACCCCCCAAACCCCACCCGCCCGTGAATCTGTCTATACTGCAGCATTTGGCTCCTGGTAGCCACTGGAAGGCAGGGGGTAGTGCAAAATATAGCAGAGGCTCTGCTGGTTAGCAGTGGGGACACGGTGAACTCTCAGAACACCTGGACATCTGCCGCGCAGCCCGGCCAGCGAGATGGCAGAGGCAGGCATGGGGGGGGCAGTTGGTCCCCCAAAAGTTGTCGTAGGAACCAGGTCCGGAAGGGTGGGGAGAAGGCTGAGTGCTCTGAGTTCTCCAGTGCTCTAATGAATTGCCCCAGCAGCTCGTTTTAAGCTCTTAAGAAAAATAAGAACCCTTTAAAAAAGTGTTTATTTGTTGAACATCAGGCACAGAGCGTGCATTCACCGGAGGGAGGCATTTTGGAGGAGCCACACTCAGGGTAGATTAGAACTCCAAAAACAGTCCACAGTATTGTAAAGGCATCCTAGATCTTGAGATTGTGTCTTTCCTGATCGGCCATGTAAATGAAATTCTTCATCCAGTGGGGCGTGTCGGTTTCCTCTGAACACGGCACACAGCCCCGCAGGCGACTGGTCATGACGAGCCGTGGCGCACATGCCGCGTTAGGGGCGGTTTCACAGGAAACCCTCAATTTACAGCAAATTAGCACTGTGCCTGTTATTTCTATGGTGTCTCTCTATACACATCTATCCACGAAAGATAAAGCAGTGCTGGTGTTTGTACAGCACCTGACAGTTGACAAGATGCCTTCCCACTTATCAGCTTATCCGGAATCTTCCAATGTAGCCATGACCTTAAACATTTTGTGTTCTGAAGTGACTGCAGGTGCTCTAGTTATGACTGCACATGTGGTGACACCCTCTGTCTTCCCCTGTCCAGAGTTGTCATGTTAGTCCTGTGCTGAGACACCAAGAGGTGACCCCATTTCTCTAGCCCCTGGATGTCTCCCCCTTTGTACCAGGTGAGGCCTGCTGAGTGGTATGGATGTGGTGGGTGCCTCGTGTCCAATACCAGGTGGTCTGGAGAGGGTCTGCGGGAGGAGGAACTCTCCCTTCTGGGGAGGAGACGAGGCACAAGTAAGCGTGTCAGGCTGGAGGTCAGCTCTATTCCTCTGTCAGCATGGGGCCTACCTGCTGAAGGAGCAGGGTGCTCCCCCAATTGCCCCAGTGAGCCTCAGCTCTGGAATCTGGACTGTCTTTAGTAGGAAAGAAACTGGGGCACCTTGAAACTGCTTGGCGAAACTGGGGCACCTTGAAAAACATCTTGTAGGTTCTGGAGCCAGTAACCTGAAAGCCTGATGGCATTTGCTGGTTGACCAGATGGGATTTGGGGGAGGTGCCCCAGAATGTGGTCCAGACACTTAGCTCCTGCTGAGCTGTCTCAGTGGTATACCCAGTCTCTGTCCATCCCCCAGACTTCACTGGGTCTCCTCTGGGCCTGGGGTGTTTTGTTCCCCCTCTGCGACCCACACTTGTTTACTGTGTATGTGTACATGTGTGTTGTTTCTTTTTAGTGACTTTCTTGCAGGCTCAGAGGACCACAGGGAGGGGATCATTTGCATTCCCATTGCCTTTAATTTCCTTGCACTACACGCTCCCCTGAGGCCCTCAGAACCTCTGCCCGGTCCCTTGTATGTGGGGCTCCTAATGGGTTGAGAGAAAAAGAGTCCCAGTGCAGGTCACAGGACCTGGAAGCAGGAGGCAGAACCTCCAGCTGGAGCCGACTCCGTGCGGAGTGGAGGAGCGTTGGAGCGGGAGCTTTCAGTGAGGCGCCGGAGCAGAAACTCCCGGAATGAGGAGTCCAGCCTGGAGCTAGGGTGGGGTGACTCCCAGGCCCTTTTTAGATTCTTGGATTCCACCAAACCTGCCTCAGGCCCAGACACATTTCACCTTTGGGAGACCAGCAAGCCTCTCCATCCTGCTCAGTGCACATTGTTAGCAACCAGATGTTTGTCGTCTCCAGCAGGGCTTGGGCCCTGGGAGAACCTCGTGCACTGAGCTCCTTTCCCAGCCCCCCTGGACTCGTCGTGAGCTGGCCTTGCCTCATCTGGACAGGGGAGGTGTGTGCTGTGGGCCTGAGCTCAGGCTAGACCTCTGTGTGTGCCAAGGGCTGGAGTTGGGCAGGCTGCCAGAGTAGCCGTGTCTTCCCAGCTACCCTGCTATTTACACAAAACCTAGAAAGAGTGGGGGAAAAAAAAGTTCAAGGGCAGAAAGTTGGATAGACAGGTAAGGTCAGAATAGGAATGAGTAGATCATTAGTGGGAGGCAGATCTAGAAGTGAGGCTTTGGTTTCTGATTCGGAGGGAATCTTGGGATGGTTAGAATGAAGAATTGCCAACTTGGGTTTTCTGGGGAATGCGTTGTTCGTGTGGATGTTTAGAGAGATCTATTCATATGATAAATCAGAGTGGTACTTCCCTCTCTGAACCTAGAATACCCTTGGGAGGGAAGAGAGGGACACTGAATCCTGGGTGAGAACCCCCCTGCCCCCAGTCCTGATAAGCGACTCACCACAGTGGAAGGAGGACATCCCAGGACCCAGGTCTCCCATTCTGTGTATGTCCCAAAGAGCTTTGCGCCCAGATCCCTGACATCTCTGGGCTCGGTTTCCCCCTGTCTACAAGGGGCCTGGGCTTAGCAGCAGGGCCCGGCCTGAGGCTCCTCCGGCTTCATGGTTCTGTGTCCAGTAGACTCTGCTTTCCCCAGCCAGGACTGTCTCTGTTTCGCTGCTGGGCCTCCTAGGTCAGACCGTGGCCTTATTCTCTGCCCTCATCATGAGCTTTGGGAGTCAGAGAGGGAAAGAAGGAGCCCTCCAGCTTCCTCTCCAACATCACCCCTTGCACCCCCTCCCCAGACTCACTCCACGTCCTTCTGTGGTGATTGCCCCAGGATTCCTTATGGAACAGCAAGGATTTAAAATTTGGGGGGTGGGAAGGCCTGGTCGATCACACATAAGATTAATGTTTAATTTGGTGTTTTGTGGGGTTCCTGCAGGTGCTCTTTCTTCCTGCAGATTCAGGAGCCCCCCGGTGTGCAGGAGAGGGCTAGCTCAGGGCCTGGGTTTGTACGCATTCTCTTCATGAGCGGAAGGGGATGATGGGCTTTATTTCATTTATACTGTTTGTAATAAAATAGCAAATTCTGTCAGATAAAAAGGGAGTGGAACCTCTTAAGAGGAGCAAAAAGTAACCTCTGAACTCCATTGATGAGTGCAGGAGAGACGTGGCTATTGGTTTTGAACACTTACCTGCCCAAACTTTTTCCTGAAGTGACTCACATTCTTCTGATTGTAAAATGCCTATTTATTGCATAAAACTTGGCAAATAGTGAAGAGCATAGTAAGATTAGATATTAGTCCAGAGAGTGACTGCTGAAATTTTGGTGTATCACCAATACTCAGTTTTTTGGTAATGATTTCCTTCCAGTTAGCTGTATAGTGTGGGGGTTCCCCATTGCTGACATGACTGCAGTTTCCCACATCCCAGACCTTTTAAAAGATGAGGTTTTTACTTCTGTTTCAATATGTCAAATTAATATCTTCTTAATTACTGGGTCCTTCCAAGGGCCTCAGAGGCCCTTCTGTCAGTACTTTTGGGACAGTTTCTGGTCATTTTGTTGGAGAACATTCTCTGCCTTTTAGAGCAGAGGCAATGAGACTGGAGCGAGGGAGTCGCCTCCGGAAGCCCCGGAACCTTGCTGGGTCACGGGCCCTTTGCCGAGCCCTGTGTGCGTGAGGCCCGGCCCCTCATGGCCTGGCCTCGACTCTGCCTGCAGAAGTCGTCTTCCCATCCTTATTGTTTGTGTTTTGTGAGCTAGACTGCCTGGCATCAAAACTCTGCCACCGCCCATTTGTGAGACCTTGGCAAGTGTTGTCGACCCTCCTGTCTCAGTTTCCTTATTGCAAATTGGTCATAGTTAGTGTCTACGTCACAGGGTTATCAGAGGATTCAGTGAGTTGATAATATGTGTGTTTCCTAGGCCAGTGCCTGGCCCAGGCCAGTGCTCAGTAACTGATAACTGATAACTGCTGCTCTTCTTCTTGAGTAAGCGGAGGTTTGTGCAAATAATTCCAACCTCGCTAGTGAGGCTGTGAACTTCAGGGCAGTGGCTGTGCTGTTTGCATTTTGTATCATTTGTGTAGCCAGCAAATGTCCCACTGAGCTTTCTGCGTGGAGGCACTACACCAGCTGCTGAACAGAGATGAACAGGTGTGGTCCACGCTCTGCATGGGCTCACGTGGGAAAGGGAAGGAGCAGGCATGCTCAGGGGCCAGCCGTGCTATACTGAACCATGAGTCAGACCAGGAGGTCCGTGACGGTCAAGGCTGGATGGGGCTGGGGGGCAGCAGGGAGAAGCTGTTCTGCATCTTGACCAGAAGGATGGGTGGGAGAAGCGTGCGTTTTGTCTGGAGTGCTCACTCTGTCTTCTGAGGGATCAGCTAAGAAAACCATAAAGGGATTCGGGCTGAGCTTGCCTGCCCCACCTTCTCCGAGGCTCTGGGCTCAGCTTCTTCAGGGATATCCCAGCAAAGCTCCCAGAACCAGCCCAGGGGCAGGGCATACCCGAGGCCTCTTCTCAGGTCTTCAGTGGGATAGCACGGAGCTCTGCTGCTGCCACACTTGAGTGAATCGGATGCTTCTCCGGGGCTTGTCTTTGGGTTTAGGTGACTTCACGACCAGGCCGGCTGCTGTGCCCGGGCGGCTCCGGGAAAGGTAAGCAAGGTCCCTAAGTGATAGGAGCAGACAGGAGCAGCAGGCCCCATTTGAAGTGGTGGTGCTTTTCCTTGAATGACTGGGATTTCTGTGTTGGCTTTCAAAGACAGAAGAAGCCTACTTGAAGATTTTAAAGGCCGCCAGTGCTACAATGAAAACTGAGGTCAACTGTTTCAATGGCTTTGCTGAGACCCACAGAAGTGAAGTGACTCATGGAAGTTTATGAAAGTTTATGCAGACACTCAGTGATGGAGGCTGACCAGAGCTGGAGTCTTTTGGCTCCGGACTCAGAGGCCTTTCCTATGAAATGTGCTAGCAAAAACCTTTGCTTTCCTGACTTTGCAAGAATCCACAGTGATTCTGTGAAGGGTGTTAGATCAGCCTGCCCAAAGCCGGCTGGATCTTGGGCATTCCATGTTGATTTTGCTGACTTCAGCCTGAGCTTCAGAGGCTTGGAGGACTGCCCTGGGCCTCCCAGATGTTCAAACGTCATTTGAGGAAGCGTCCTCAAAACACACCACTGTGAATAACCAACGGGACAAATCAGAGTCCGCCCTCTGCCTACCCTCAAAACTGTAGAACTAGCTTGTCCCCAGACTGGAAGCATCCACATCCCCTGGGGACTCGTTAGAAATGCCAGTTCTTGGACCCTACTCCATTGCTACTGAGTAAGAAACTCTATGTGTGGAGTTTAGCAACCTGCATTTTTAACAAATCCACCAGGGATTAGGATGATGCTAAAGTTTGAGGCTCCCTCTCTTAAACATTGCTCAGAGCCAGGAGTAGTTCCTTGCTTTTTTGATTCATCGGCTCTGAAATCCATTTTCTATCTTCTTTCAAGAGACCATTCCACACTCCGACTTGCCATTTGGGCACACACTGGGGGGTGGAATGGAAAACCAGTGACCCTATGGCAGGACAAACTGTTTGCCTTGGCAGGTTTGCCTGGCTGCGGAGCCAAGATTCAATCAATTCTAATGATTGGCTTTCTTTATGTGATTCTCCTATTCTTCTCTGCCTCCCACTGGGGAGGTGGGGGAGGGCCACGGTGCGCACTGGGCCCATGCCCCCACTGCCAGGGTCACCAACACACACGCCTTCCCTTGAATAAAATCACACCAGGCAGCACTTTGCTCTCAAAGTGGGGTTTTCATTTTGCACCATTAGCTTAAGTCAGTGGGGATTTAACACAATCCATGAAATCAAGCAATTAGGCAGCGGGATTCCGGATGGCTGACATTGTTGCTGCTGTGGGATGTGTGTGTGTGTGTGTGTGTGTGTGTGTGTGTGTGTGTGTGTAGGGAAGGTCTCCTCAGTGATGTTGCAAACTCCACTCTCCTGCCTAGCCCCCTCCCCCTCAAGATCTAAGATGTCTGGGATCCAGAAAACAGGACCACTTCATTAAAATAATTTGCCCCAAAATCAGGAGCATTTTCTACATCTGCTGTTTTTTTGTAAATGAGAGGAAAAGCAAGCTGCTTTCAATCTTTTTTTGGGGGGATTTTGTTTTTACTTTTATTTTGGGGGCGTGGGGAGGAACATATGTCCTGTAGTCAGTAAATACATGTAAGTATGCAGTGTGTGGTTTGTGGTCAAAGGAGAGAGTCTGAGTTATTGTGACCAAGTGCAAGCTCTTTTCTTTGCTAAACGAATTAATGATGCCAAACATTGGCTCCTGTTGGGAACAGAGAGGCCCTTTAGGGTGCCATTGCAGGGCCTTTGTCCCTAGAACTCATTTGGGCCCTAATGCCTCAAAGCCAGAACTTCTGCTGAGTTTTGGAAGGAAGGCGGCTGTAGTTCCTCACAGCCAAACCCTTATCCAGTGCTGTTACCAGATCTCATTGCACAGTTGGGTTTGGGGATGGTGCCTTCTGCTTCAGGGCCGCCAGCCCACCCAAGAGATTTGTGAAAATGGAACGAAGAAGGAGAACATTCTGTCCTCTGTGTGTTGCTCAGTGTGGTCTTGCTATCTGGCAGGCATTTACATCTGGAGGAGGGCTGATGCGTGGTGCCCACCTTTGCACCCTTCCTGATCCAGGCTGCTGGTAACAGCTACTTTGCAAAGAGTCCACTGGTCTCTTCACAGTGACAAACTTGTTCTTCTGCTTCTAAAATCTTTCTTTTTCTTCTTGGTGGAGAGGGGGCTTCATTCCTCTCTGCAAGAGAAAATGATTTATGGAAAAAAACAACTCATTCCTTACCAGGGTGTGTGGTTTGTTATCTGCCCCAGGATGATTGTTCCATAGCACCGCTTAGACGAGATGCATCCAAGTGCTGCCCAACTGCCTCCAGAATCTGAGGGACTCTGTTCATCTCTTGCTCTCTGGCTCAAAGGCTCTGTGAAAGTAAGCAAGGGGCTGTGGGCCTATAGGCAGGGGAGCAGGGTCTAGTCTAGCAAAGAGAACCTCCATCTGTATGACCTTGGGCAAGTCACTTCCTTTTGAGCTTCAGTCAAAACAGGTTTACCATTCCATCCAGTTCCAAGTAAATAATCCAAATTGTACTACATGTGGTGATAGACATTAACTAGACTGATTTGTAGTGGTGGTCATTTTGCAATATAAATACATCAAATCATATTGTACACCTGAAATTAATGCTGTATGTCAATTATATCTCAGTAAAAAGAATGTTAATTTAAAAAGAAAAAATAAAATCCAAATTCTAACATTATTTTTCATTGAAAATTGATGAGGATTGACTAGATTTGTATGCTGCCCCCTGCCCACAAAAATCGGTTGAAAAAATAAATTTTTTTTTTTTTAAGATTTATTTATTTATACATACAAGCTGGGGTGCAGACCAGAGGTATGGGGCGGCGAGAGGGTCCACCAGAGACAGAGTGGGGAGCAGAACAGGCAGATCAGAAATACACTGCTGAGGGGAGCAGCGGGTGAGGCAGGAGAGGTCTGCCGCACCATGTGGGACTCTCCCCGGCTGGGCGTCGAAC
>PVIJ01005961.1:0-24879 GCA_004024925.1 Scalopus aquaticus | reverse complement strand
AAATAGAATTCTTAATCAACAAAACCCTTTTGAAACCCTAACTACCACAAACAGCTTTAGTTGAAGGGAGAGTGAGGACTTGAAAATGTAATCTTTGTGTTTCTTTTAAGATCCCACATTTTGTGATTAATTTATATTTTATATACATTTAAGCTTTTCACTAGACGATAAGCTTGTTTAAAATTTATGGAGTTATTTATTTATTTATTTTTTGCTTTAAAATAAAAGCAGCTGAAAAAGTAATAAAAGATTTTTAACAAACACTGCAGTCCCTACCCCATGCCTTCCCAATCCTAACTCCTACAATCTAGAGGTTATCATTTTCAACTATTTTAGCTATTCTATATGATATTTAGCAAAATGAAGTAGATAAATAACTTTCTTATACTTTGATTTCTTAATTTTTAAACATTATTTATTGATTTACTGGTATTGAAGATCTTCCCACTTCTCCCTATTCTTTCCAATGCAGTTATACTATACTAATTTGGTATATTCTATACTAACTTGATTAAATTAGTATTCATTGTTTAATTCTAATTATGTAAATATTACTTGCAGCTGAGCATGTACTATACTACACTTACATTTGTTTGCTTTTTTGTTTTTCCTTGAGATAGTAATTGCCTCACTTTATTTCCCCAGTTCCTTATGTTCATATTATGATTCAACCCCAAACTTTATTACTGGCAAACATCGGGTAATCTTGTGGAGCCTCTCTACTGTCTCAGTCTGGATGATTGAGTTATAGGCCTGCCAAACAGTTATTCTAGAAAAGCCATGCTAAGGCTTTCATTGCTTTCTCTTCTGCGTTTTTGTAGAGCACATCGAGTTGTTTCCCAAGAAAAGATACGTGAGAGATAATTTTTCTTTTTCAACCATTGAACGTCTGAAGATAGCTTTATTTTAGTCTTAAACTCTGATTGATTGTTTGGCTTAGTATTGAATGTGGGAATTTTAAAGGCATTAATGCATTATCTGCCATTATTTAGTGTTAACTATCGGTAAATCCAATCATTTCTGATACAGGATCCTTTGTATTAGATATAGACTCTTTTATTCTCTGGAGGATGTAAAAAATTCTCTTTATCCCTGTTGTTTCTAAATGTCATGATTCATTGAGCTGAGCAAGCTTCATATGAAAACTCTTGTTCTTCATTTCTGGAAATTTTTCATATATCTTTTCTTTGGTATTTTCACCCATTTGTTTTCTTGATTTTCTCCTTCTATAGTGTCTTTTACTCTGATGTTGAAATCCTTGGATCATTCCTTTATCTTTCTCTTATTTCTCATCCCTTTGTTATCTTTCATTTTGTTCAGCTTTCCAGGAAATTTCTTCACAACCTTTTCTTAAAGTTCTGGTATTCTTTATTTCTTCTCATATTTTAAATTTCCAAATTTAAATTTTACTAAAACATTTTATTAAAAACATTTGTTTTAAAAGCTTTCTGCTCTTGTTTCATGATACCTAACATCTTTTTAAAAAGCTTTTTGTGTTCGCTGCATTGAATTCTTTTTTCTCTTTGCTTTGTCTGTATTATCCCTATTGTCCACATTTAGCAGTTTTCCTTCAATGCCTGTGGATCCTAGGCTATCCATTTGAAATTAAGAGTAAAGCACTAAGTTGGAAACTCTTTGTGTATATGTATGCCCTGGGTCTCATCTTAGAGTTTTGTTGAGTACTACAGGTCCATCTTTTGGGCTACTTGTTTCTTTAGAGAGGAACCTTTCCATTACCTGACCGGGAGATATTGGTGAGTGTTCTGTGACCTCAGTATCTCACCATATACTGTGTGGACTTGAATTTCATCCTCTGGGGCTACCGCAGCAGCTCACCGCCCTGTCTTCCTGGGCATGCGTCTGGGGTGTCCCGTGGTCTGTCTGGTTCAGCCCTTCTGTGTAGAATAAACCTCTTGACTGCTGCTGAAGTTGGTGGGGGGGTGGTCACCTGGATTCATGGCCCAGGCCAATGGATTTAAGTGTCCCTATTCAGAATTTAAAGAAAGAAAGAAAGGGGCCTCCCCGGTGGCGCAGCGGTTAAGCGCTGCTCTGTGGAGCTGTCGGCAGCAGCGACGCGAGTTCGACGCCCAGCTGGGGAGAATTCCCACATGGTACGGCAGACCTCTCCTGCCTCGCCCGCTGCTCCCCTCAGCAGTGTACTTCTGATCTGCCTGTTCTGCTCCCTACTCTGTCTCTGGTGAACCCTCTCGCCGCCCCACACTTCTGGCCTGTACCCCAGCTTGTATGTATAAATAAATCTTTTTTTAAAAAAAGAAACAAACAAACAAAAAACAACAACCAGTTTCTGTGTTTAATACCACCCCTGTAATGGAGTTCAGAAGAAGCCAGTGGCCTCAATTTGTGAGCATTTCAGGGTCCTGAATCAGCTTGTTTCTTATGAGCATGTCTATCTGCAAGCAACTAGGTTTCAGCTTTCCCTCTCCCTGTCAACTAACTTCTACCATCCATTTGCTTTCTATTATACTAAAAATATTGATAAGTTCTTGTTGCCTTTCTCTTGCAGGTGTTTATAACTTTTTTAAAAAACTATAATTTTAAACTTCAGGACGGAGCGGAAATGATTGTGTATGTTCAATCTAATATGTCAGACTACAAGTGGCCGGTGGAAACTCATCAAACATTGCAGAAGCTTGGTGGATGGTAGCATGACATGCTTTTCCCTTTTACCCCTGGCCCTCTTATAGGGCAGGAGAGGGGCACCCCTGGAACCCTAGACCTGCCCTGTTCTAAATGGGTTCTGCCACCTGCCGCCTCAATACAAAACATACAGGACCTTTTGTGGAAAGAAACTTTAATACAATTAGAAAAGACAGAGAAGACAAAGAATATAGAATCCTCGTGGGTAAAAGTCCACCCAAACCAGTCTCGAAAACCTGCCACAAGTCTAAAACAGCTTTTGGCAGGGACCCACACGTAAGGGTCAGAAACAGCCAGACAATTCTGGGAGGAACCAAAATACCTTTCAGCAGGGACCCATACAAAAGGGTTGGAAACAGTCAGACAATTCTGAGAGGAACAGAACAAAATCAAAACCAAAATCAACAAAGCCATCATTAACTTCCCCACGGGTCTCTCACCCACATCTCTTTCAATCAGTCCAGGCCAGTGCAGCTTCTTTACAAGTCTCTCTGCTCCTTGGGCCTCTTCTGGCTTTCCATCCTTCTTCTGTCTCCTCCTGTCTTCTGTCTGTGTGTTCTGTCTCCTCTGTGTGTGCCCTCTCTCTGTGTCCTCTCTTTCTTCTCAAGCTTCTTATCTCCTGCTCAGTTCCACCCTACCTTGGGTGGGACAGGGAACCTGGGACACACCCTTTCTCCTGGGGACCACCCTGTTACAGCCCCACTGGTTATTATCTCTTTGGAATTCACTCTTACCCTTTTGGGTACTGGCTCCCAGATCATCAGTGACCCCTAAGTCAAGTGATCTAGTCTCAAATTCACCCTTAAACTCTGCAACATTTGAGATTCCCTCCATTTGAAACCTTTCTGCTGCTTGTTCTTTTTGAGACATCAAATTGCCTAGTTTTCTACCTTGGCCGCTGATGACTTATAATTCGTTCTCTTCAACAGTGAAGATCCTTCCTGGGGTCCCTCTTTCTCTTCTTTTCTCTGTACTCCACTCTCACTGTAATTACTGTCTGTAATCAGAGAAATCACTAACTCGCCCCATCCCCCCTTCCCGTCAGATCCTTCTTACATTCCTGTAGCAATTCCCATTATATAAATGACTGGCGCTTGGCCAGTGCTTGCTTACATCTGTGTCCCCTGTCTAGTTATTGGAAGAATGGAGGCACATTAGAATAAATAAGGAGGTCAGAAGGAAGAGACAGTTTTGAAGAGTGTTGGTTTGGGTGAGTATAGAGTTTCCTGTTCTCATTTTAGCCACAGAAATATGGGTAAACCTCATAGGGAAGCTACCAAGAAAGTATAATTTGTGTGCAGAACAATGGTTTGGGTGACTGAAAGTGGAATGAAACTGTCTACCTGAATATATTTTAAGGTTTCTGAGAAAGACCTGAACAGCCCCTAACGGCAACCTCGTGAATTGGGTTTTTCAAGTTTCTGGGCCTCTAAATTCTTGCTGGCAGTGAGCAGCAAAGTGAGAGATGGGAATACATGGTATGCTTGGAGTAGGTTGAGTTGTTGCTAAAAACATAACAACGTGTTTTTGTTTGTTTGTTGCTTTGTTTTGCTTTAACTCAGGGACCTGCAATTACAGGCAGCAGAGATCAATGGCCGTAGCTATATGGCAGCATCCCCATGCCCCCCCTGCCCCGGGGCGAGGAGGGCACCTGACAGGGAAGAGAAGTACAGTGTCGGGGGTGGTTCTGGCTCCCCAGTGCCGCCCAGCACGGACCCTCCGGGTGGAGCTCCCCGAGGTTGGCAGTCAGACCGCACCGTGCACGTCACACATGGAAAGCTGAGACTTGGGAGCTCAAAACCAGATTTTGTGGTCATACAGTTAGAACCTAGGACCCTATACTTCATCCAGCTGCTGCCTCGTGGGGCTTTTTCTCCCTGCCTACCACCATTTGCACTGCAAACTGGGAACACAGTCCATGGGCGAAATCCTGGGGGTCCAGGCACATTCGGCACAGTGGGGTCCGAGGGGAGGCAGGGAGAGGAAGCCGTGATCAGTCCCAGGCTGCCCCTGGGCCAGCATCCACCCTGGTGCCTGCAGCCCCTGGATGGGGCATGGTAGGGGGCTGCGCACATACCCACAGGCATGGGGAAATCAACCTCGAACGGCTAATCGCCTATCCAAACATTGTTGGTAATCTGCATCCCTAAAATAAACCCTTGAAAGATGGAAAGATGTTAGTAATTTCTGGCCATATGTGCCTCCTCCTTTCCTACTCTCCCCACCTCAGAAAAGAAAGTGAGCCAAATGGCAAGAAATAAAGAGCTTAATGCATAACACATTTCCATCATTTGAGCTACCCCCTCCCCTCGCTGTTCCCCCCACCTATGTAAACTAAATTCCTTTACACGGTCATGGCAAAGGAACATTAATTTTTGATTTGAGTTGTGATTAAAAGCAACACAATCAAAAGAGTGAAATAGTTTCCACTGAAGCAATATCATTTTAAACTGAGTCATGGTATAGTAGGAAAGAGTGTGGTCTTTGGGGTTCGGTGTGGGTTCTCATCTTGATCCTCCTGTTACAGGCTGTGGCCTTGTGTTGTCAGTACTTCATCCGAGTCCTTCTCCTTGATCGTAATAAATAATGCTGATGCCTTCTTGACACGGTTGTGAGAGCATTACCGGAATCACGAACAGAACACAGAGCACCTACCCGGCTCATGTATGCCAGTCCAGCTTGTGCGGGCACTCAGTAAATGGTGATTCACTTCTCTGTAGAAAAGGGGGTTCCCATATTGTCAGCTGGGGCATGCCTTCAGTTCCTGGTGATGGAGATCATTGCTTTTCTCTCAGTGCTTGCTTCTCAGCCTTCAACTGTGGAAACTAGCTTGGGGCTCATCTCACAGCTTGGGGCCACTTCTTGGAGGGTCTTGTGAAAGGAGCAGTGTTGTTCTTACTGCTTGGCTGCATGCAGTACTCTTTGCTGCCTTGTTTTTGATAAGTGATTTCTCCCAGGCTTGTTTACTGTCCTTTGCAGAGGGGAGGCAGAGATGGAGACCTGGCTTTGCCTCAGGGTAGGCAGTGAGTCTCCTGTAGCTGGTCCTTCCCTCCTTCGCTCAATGCTGATAAGAGCTTTCCTCATCAATGAGCCACAGGCTAGACTAGGTGAAGTCTTTTCTCAAGTGAACAGGCCCACACCAGACATAAGCTCCATAAGCCAACAATGGAAGTTACATGAGGTGTGGGCCTGTTTGGGCATGTCTGGGTGAGGTCTTGGGGGTGGGAGTGAGGGGGTGGTTTTGCTACTTTCTGTTTGCTGCATGCCCCCTGCTCATCCCTCAGTGCCCGGTCCATGGTGAGGGTAGAAGTTCGACATAATCAGAAAGGCTGGCAGCGGCTGGTTAGGGCTGGGGAGAGGGTTAAAGAAAGAAACTGTTCAGCCTACTTCCATGTGTGCTGGGAAGACCACCCCAAGAGGTCAAGGTTAATCCTCAGCCAGAGCATTCTGTTGCTTCCTGCCCAGTTCCTGAACCTTCCGTCACCCTTGGGCGTGAGGCATTTCTTAAGAGGTACCAGGCCTAGGATATTTTATGGCATTAAGTAGGCATCAGGGTCTGGAACTCTTTTTATAAGAAATATATTTTTTTGTGAGAAAATGAATGTGGCAGGAGCACGTTTCATTTACTGAGTTTGAACATTCGTTCAAAAATTTTTCCTAGAATTTCCCCCTCTTTCTTATTCTTGGACTTACCAGGAGTGTGTTTTTTAATCACCTAAATATTTAATCATAAAACCTTCACAAATGCAGCTTTGCTGGAGTAGCTCTATCGACCAAGAGGATCCATTTCACCATTTACTAAGTCAAATCACTTTTAAAGGTGGGTGAAACTGGAAAGAGGGCCTGATCTTCTCCCTATACTTGATTTGGTCCATTTAGTCACACACTACATTTTGCATCCATTCTAAATAATTTTGCACCATAATCAGTCATGGATTAAATGGCGATTAAAAGGGCACATTCAGACATGGGTTTATGTTTAGGATTAGCGACTTCGGGCCAGTAAACTTAACCCTTACACCTCAGTTGTCTCACCTGTTTTGGGGGGGAATAATTGTACCTTTCTCATGACCTTGTTAAGTTTAATTGAGGAAATGCATGGAAAATACTTAGCATATTTTCTGGCATGCCATATGCTTTTGTAATTGTTAGCTACTGTTATTTAGTTTAGATTCAAGCAATTCTTCATGAAGGTTTTGAGTTATTAAAAAGTGGGGGTTTGGTCATTTTGAATTCATGAGGATTCAGAGGATGTACAGATTATCTGGTTACTAGTGTCTCAGAAATCATCTTCAACCTCTTGATAGCCATGTGGGGCCTTTCCTCATGGTCTGGTGACGGCAGCAGCATTTATTCATGTCCAGCCCATAGAAACGTCTCTCCCCGAACTGACCTTCAGTAGGCCCCAGATAGCCGTTACTCAAGTGCCTGGTCCACATGTTAAAAAATAATATTAACGCGGGGTCTGCAGAGACAAAGAAAAGGTGGCCTCGGGGGTTGCAATGGCCTCCCTTTCTCATGGGTTGTGCTGAGAGCAGAAGCAGCCTGAGGGCCATATTAAACCTGAGGAGCCGTCAGCACCTGAGAACCTCGCCAGGGCCTGCTCTGATTTGGCAGGAAGTCGAAGCAGAGTGTGGCGCTGTGGCATGGAGCGTGAGTGGCACCGTTAGTGGTTGGTTAGTAGCACGCTGGTGGGGACTCTGGTTTCTCCAGTGCTGACGGGGCGCTGATATTGGGTGCACTTCACCATGATATTTTGAAGTACTCCTTAATTTTCCCTTGCCAGCTATGCACACGTAGATCCTGTCTTGTTTATAGGGCCCACATTTCATGGAATCCTTTGGATACTTAAAAGCAAAATCAATAATTTTCTTAAAAAAATAAAACACAACTCAGCATAAATTTTTTTCTTTGAATGCTGAGGTCTAGAGACCAGCAATAGAATTAGATTATGTGGATCATATTGGATTATATGATCCTCTTCTTTTAAAAAAAGTAGATGTATTTATTTTATTAATGAAGTACCTTTGTTTTACATCTTTATTAATATTTTGACAATAAAGAATTTCTCCCCTAAGGTATGGTCATCATTCCCCCCCACCACCAGAGCACCCATAGTCCTCCACCATACTCCTTTGTGCTCTTTTCACCTCCCTATGTCTCATCCTTCCCTCCTGCCCCTCTCTGCTCCCCTCCCGACTTGGGTGCCTCAGATCTATCGTCAGTTTTCAAGGATTGATTTTATAGACTGTCTTTGTCTGATCCTTTGTTTGGTTTCTCTAGGTTCCACATATAACTGACACTACCTGGTATTTATCTTTCTTCTCTGGCTTATTGCACTAAGCATAATCCCTGACGCCCATGTGTCACAAATGGCATGAGTTTATCTCTTTTGGTCGCTGAGTAGTATTCCACTGTGTATAGATACCACAACTTCTATGACCCTCTTCTTCTCTTAAAGCATTATGTGATATTTTGAGTCACTGAATTTTAAAATTAAAAAAATGTCATTTGGTCTTGAGCTTTTATTTGAGAATCTCATGGCACCTGTGACAACTGTTATGATGCCATGACAAACCTCTTCACCAGGTAGAATTCTTCCTTCCTTTACTTGCTGTTTGCCTTTTATTTTATCCCCTTCTCCTGCTGTGTATTTGGGTTATTTTAGATGAAAACTGCGTTCTAAAATGCTTTTTCTCTCCTCTTCTCTCCTTTCTCTCTCCTTGTCCTCACTACCTCTAGCACTGAGGATGAAAATCAAAGAAGTGAAAAAAGAAAACGGTGACAAAAAGATTGTCCCCAAGAAGAAGAAGCCCCTGAAATTGGGGCCCATCAAGAAGAAGGAATTGAAGAAGCTTGTCCTGTACCTGAAGAATGGGGCAGACTGCCCATGCCACCAACTGGACAACCTCAGCCACCACTTCCTCATCATGGGCCGGAAGGTGAAGAGCCAGTACTTGCTGACGGCAATCCACAAGTGGGACAAGAAAAACAAGGAGTTCAAAAACTTCATGAAGAAGATGAAAAATCATGAATGTCCCACTTTCCAATCTGTCTTTAAGTGATTCTCATGGGGCAGGGTGGGGAGGGAGTCTTGGGTTGGGTGAGGGGTGGGGGCTGAACAGATCACCCTGAACCAGGGCGTTCACACTCACTGCTCCCCTGTTGATGAAGTAAGCTGTCATCCATTGCCTGATTCCTGCAGCACCCCACTTCTCCCCCTCCATAGCCACGCTCCAGAACCCAATATAGCCAATATTTAAAGCCGCACGCCCAGGTAAGGAAAACCATTTAGCTTAGGAAGCTCTTTAAGATTTACAGTGTGGAACAAAAGCACATTGCTAAGTAAAAGGAGGTGCAAAAACTTCAACCAGAGACACAGTCACTAAGTAAGAACATATTGCCAGTAAAAAAGGGGGATTGGGCAAAAAAGTGAGAGCAGCAAAAAGTTCTGCCACTTTCTTTGTGTGATTACAAACTGCTTATGGATCCATCAACTGAATCAACGTCTTTGAAAGTAGAAAGTTCTAATTATTGGTTACTGCCAGATTATTTTCTCTTTCTACCTGCTTTAGATAGAAGAGACACACGCCATATTTATAAAATGAGGTGAATTCCAGAAAGTAGTAGGTGCAGGAAAAAAAGCCCAAGTGCAGGAGATAACCGTGAAAACTAAGGAAACCTTGTGATTGTCCTTAGATGTGAGTCTCAGCCCAGGAAGGTGCAGGTAGTGCTGCCTCGGCGCGTGATGTAATCTCTGGACATGTGTGGGGTGCCACGTGCCTCCTCTGTGTGAGGGGAAGGAAACTGTGGGCTCCAAACCCAGGCCATGAAAGAGACAATGATTTTCAGACTGAGAAGGCAGTGGTTAGTGGTTTTCAAAGAATGTAGTTAAAGAAGAAAAAAGGAAAAAATTTACAACAGTGCAGGAAATTGCTAGTCAGGGGGAATTGTAATTGGGTGAAGAGCTTACTATTTTAATTTCATCTGTTCATTTCACATTGTTTTTAGTGAACAACAACAGTAACCCCTACTTTGAAATGTCTTTTAAAAAACTCTTCACTGACCATTGGAAGGGGGTTCTAAGACCACTTGGGGCTACTTTGGAGCAATGTGACACTCTACTTGGCTTTTCTAGAAGGAGGTGGATTGGCCATCCTGCTTCCTAAGGAGTTCGTAGTTACCTGGGACCCAACAGCACACCTGTCTAAATTCACAATGCTCCCCATTCTTTTCTTTCCTGAAGAGGTGGATTCCTTTAAACTTGACTGCCCATAGAGCAAAGAATTTCAGAATAGCCTGCTTGCCTGTCCTCCTGTACTTAAGAAAAAATTTTTTTCTTCTGCTAGGGAAAGTAAGGCTGCAAATGTCCCCATCCAAGGAGAGAGTTTCAAAGGCAGTTTTTCCGTTTTTCCTGAATGCTCTAAGTTATTTCTCAAAGTCCTTGTGTTTAATAAGTGACGCACATAAACTTGTTCGCTTAAGCACTCTATTCCTCTTGTTCAGCGTGTAGGAAGCAATGTTGAAGAATCATTGTTATCCCCAACCCTTCCCCCCAGCCTGATTCTTAATTCTGTTTAACACCTCGAGGACTTTAATGATTGTCCCTCTGAGTGAATGTTTATACCCAATCCGGATGCTACAATGAGGCTGGGATCTGCCCCCATTCCCTGCCAGAGACCTGGCCTGACACAGAAACGGTGGAAGCTTCTGTTAACTTCCAAAGACTCCAGTTTCAAAATCAGCCTGCCAACTTCATTACCTACCTGAGGGTTGTCCTGCTTTAATGAACATCTTACAATTAGTGATTCCATCATTTAAACAATTTTATTTGGTTCTCGCTGACCATTAGTCATCAAGTTTTGGGGATCTTATGTGATTTGCTATAATTTTGAATGATTTTTAAAAATGTGTACATATATATTAGTTAATTAGAAATATTCTTTCCTATTGTCAACTGAAATTCAGAGCCATTTCCTGAGCATGTGGGTCTCGGACTTAGTTTTGGTTGATTAACTCAAGAGTTCAGTGCTCTATGTATCTGCTTGTTTTGACAGAGTGAGTCAGACAAGAATGCCCTCTGTCCATGCAGGGCCTTAGAAGGTGTGTTTATGTGGGATATTAGCTGTTCGCATAGACAGATTATGGAAAAAGAGAGGTGGCCATGCTATGCAACTATCTAAATGAGAATTCTCAGGTGGGGAGCAACATTTTCAGAAAGAATTCAAAATAAGGTGGAAATGTGAATTGCGGCTACAGGTCTTATCCCAACCACTTTGAGCTTCACTGTGGACTTGAGACTGACACTAGCATTGTCCACAACACATCAGTGACTTCAGGGTACAAAGGGAGGCTATGGGCCCAAAGCTGCATTTTAAAAATCTTTGTTGTTCTCAACAAAGGATATAAGAAAACCAATGTGCAGACTCATTGGCTTGGTCATTGGTTTCCGAAAGAGGAGGTTTGTAAGTGATTTGGTATTACTAGTGCAAAAGTAGGATCTATAAAGATTTTAAAATAGTCATTCTGGGAGACTCCTGCGAGCTCATTGGCAAAACACGTAAATCTTTGAAGAGCATTAGTAGTTATCTTAGAAGAAAGAGTGAGGTGAGAGTTCCAAGAACACTTTTTTTTTTAAGTACAATACCCTATGCCACACTTGGCTCTTGGTGCCTATGAATTAGCACCAAGGTCTCCCTCAAGCAGAATCCAATCCAAGCACCCATTTTCATTTGGATCTATAATCACGGAAACCCCACCACCCAAAGCTAGCATCTGTTTTTCTCATCAGGCTGCAAATAACTAGTTGCTTGTAAGTTCCTAGATGTGGTGGCTCTGATGATCTGCACAGCTCCCATGGACTCATGTACTCGCCCTTCTGACCTGTCACCAGCAGATACAGAGGACACAGATGAAACTCCCATTTCCTGTAGCTCCTCCATGTAGCGCTCCTCTTTTAGGGTCTAAATCTTTTACAAAAGCTTTGAATACTGTGAAAATGTTTTACATTCCATTTCATTTGTGTTTTTTTAAACTGCATTTTACCAGATGTTTTGATGTTATCACTTATGTTAATAGTATTTCCCGTATGTGTTCATTTTATTTTCATGCTTTTCCTGCCATGTATCAATATTCATTTGACTAAAATCACTCAATTAATCAATGATAATGTGCGTTGTGACTTTTTCCCCCAATGTACCACCACTCACCCTCTCATTCCATATACATCCCCTTCTTGAATTTTTTCAGTGATGTTTTCTGGTCCTAGTTCAATAACTTTCAAATGGGTGGGCTGGAGGAGCACCTGGGAGGTTCTGTGGGCTACCCTCACCCCATCCCACATCTACCATCTGCTCTGTGAATAACTTCCAGAAGTGTTTCTCCTGGCTGAGTGTGTTTTAGATCAGAAAGAAGGTTACATACTTGCTCTGCAAGAATGTATTTTCCAACACTGCCTGTGTTTCTTTTCCATGTTTTTGGTTTCAGATGCTCTTTCCCCTCCAGCCAATTCAATGTTAAAATTACCAGCTAAAATTTGAAAACTGTTTGTGGTGTATGGAGTCTTAGACCCACACAAGGAGACCATGTTTGCCTTTTTCATTTTAGATGAAGAAGCTAAGATGTGGGATGGCCACATATCCCAATGGGGTGCTGCTGGACAAGAACCCAGGGCTCCCCAGCCCCAGTTGTATGGAGACAATATCTGATTTACCCACTGAGCTTCCCTTGGGGCCCAGAGTGTGGCACTTGCCAGGCCTACGCTGTCTTATGTTAGGCTATATACTTCTTGCCTAAGGAATTTTTCAGTGTGACTTAATTATGTAAGCATCTGCAGTGACAACTTCAGTTCACATTGTTCCTAATTCACAAGGCACCTCCAAACCTTAGACAACTGAGTTTTTCCTAGAAATGAGCAAATACTTCCAAGTCACCTGAACCCACACCTAAGCACAGAGATAAACATTTTTTTAAGGTACGGCATGAGGGATGGTGACAATTCCGTGAGAGTCGTGGTCCAACGTGGAGAGATTTTCCCATACTAGTAACCTGAGTGGTGAACTAGTGATGTGCTAGTCCAGCTGAGGAAAACATTGGCATTTCTGTTTAGTTCTCTTGTGGTTAATGAGAAGGAAAACCTCTTTTAATTTGGTGCAGGTGTCATTATCACCCACTGAAGCTCCACCACCTTGGCCTGTTTTCAAAAAAAAAATTTTTAACAAATCAGAAAAGAAATGATAATCAGCTTCAGCTGCTAGAGTTGGAGTCCGGGTCACCCAAGGGTGAGCACTGCTTCAGCTGGTGCCTCTCAATGCGGTAGCACCACGAACAGCAACCACGCCCTCCAGTTGGGCAGTGCCCATGCCCCTTCAGGAATTCTGGGGCTGGCTTTTTGCAGCAGGATACGAAGGGTCACAGTGTTATTCAAGGTAGGGTGGTCTTACGTCTCAGGTCACGTCTGCACAGTGCTTCCAGAACTGTCAGCAGTTCACTTTGGCTCCCGAGGAAGAGAAATCTGTACCAATCGAAATCAAAGGTAATACAGGGGATCATTCTTAAATTTTAGCATATGTAAACATCAGGGAGATTGCTAACATGCCGTTTCTGGTTTCCACTCTTGGAAATTAGGATTTGTAAGATTTGCTGTGAGTCTTTGAACTTTTTACTAGCATTGTAGGTTTTCTAGATGCCAGGAGACAAGTTGGTCTAACTTTGCAAAACTTTCCAGTAGGACACGTGTGCCTGGGGGATGAGAGACAGGAGGTGACTGTGGTCTCTCCCTTTCTCCGGGGGACATACATCCTATGGGTGTAGTTCTGCCTGATGTTCTTGAGTTATTAGGGGGTAGGTGTCTACAAAAAAGGGGTCAGCTAGGAGGAAATGAGCCTAACTCCTTTACGGTGGTGACGCCGCTGCTCTCCAGGAGTGCTTGGCGCACTTTAGGTTGCAATAAGTCACCTGGACACTGTGTTAAACTGAAGACTCCAATCGACTAGGTCCGAAGTTTTGGGTTTCTGATGGGCTTTCTGATGGGTTTTGAATAGCGAGATTTTAATGGGCAAGCGAGAAGGGTGGCCAGGGCCCAGGGGTGCCCTTGCTCCCTGTTGTAGTGACACCGTCCCTGGGATCCTGATGTAGAGCCTCGTGGAGAAGGACTCAAAATATTAACCACTGTGGTGCAAATAAAGTCACAGTTATAAACCCAAAGCTGGCTGAGGCTTGGTCCTCGGAAGCCACTCCTAGCGTTTCACTGGTTCTTTCTCCTTAGATACCACATATTCCAGAAACTCAGATACCTTCCTTTCTCTTCGTCAGCAGACTGAGCAATGTAGCCTTTACCCTTTACCAAACCCCCACAACCCCCAGCCCTGGGCCTACGGGGGTCACTGAGTTAACCAACTGGTGGTATTCACCGCGACAGCTAAAGCAATACCAGAACTTGACAGCAGAATTGGGACCTTTCATGTTCTGTGTGTACACATCTGGGCAGTTTCAAACTCAGGTTATGGAAGAGGCCAGGAAAAGGGGGGAGAAACTGCAGTATTTGGAGGGGAACTCTTACCTCTGATAAATTGAGGACAGCCTGCCGAGCAGGGCTGATTTACCGGGGCAACGGGCATTAGGAATTTCTGTCAGCTAAGGCCAAGGAAGGCAGTCTTTTGTAGGCTTGGAGAAGATGGGTACCAGAACAAGCCCCAAGTAGGAGCAGAAAGCTCCTGTGTCTTTCTACATCTGTGGACTATTTAGATAAGAAGGGGCTGTACTTAATCATGGAGAGAGTTGTTTGCTTAAATAAAGGGAGGGAAAGTTGCATGTGTGTTTAAGGAGAGAAAGAGGAGGTGGGAGGAAGGAGAAAGGATCCAGCAATTTTCCACAGCTGAAACTGCACTATGTGGGTTTAATTAGGATGACCTTCCCATCACCTGAGTGCCGGCTTTGGTGGGTGGGGGCGGGGGAGAAGGAGTCAGAATTCTGCTGGTTATCTTGCTGGCATTTCGGTTGAGCCTCGCTGTGAGCGATTCCTACCGCCAAGGAAAAGTCCCTGCCTTCTCCCTTCCCTGGAGTTCCTGAGTCGTGGGCCCTAAAACTGCACCTGCAGGAAGCCTGTTTCTGGCTAGCCAGGTGGCGGCCTAAGCCAGGGCTTCTCTGGGATGTCAGGACTTAAATAAAGCAATCAAAACCCAGGACTGCATGTTAGATTTCTAGAAGTGACTCTGCTGAAATGCTTTGTACGTGATCTCATCTCTGTAGCACTTTTTCTGAATTCACACCAGCACCCCCTGCACTCTTTGTACCTGGGAAAGGATTGGGCATGGGCACTGATTTAAGGGCTACTGTGTCCATTTTTGCTGTCTAGTTCTCTGCAGACCTTATGCAGATCTGGGTCACTTTGCTTAAAAGAATAGCCCATAACCTGAAGGAATAAAGGCGTGCCCAAGCCCGAGTACCTATTTCACAATATGGCCCAGGGACAGCTGGGGTGGGTTCCACAGAATTAACTGGATTTCTCTGGGGTCAGCACTCCCTCCCAAGGCTGGCAGCTGAGGCCACCGGGAATCTAAATTTGGCTGCTAGTCTTGGCAGGTTACTGAGTGACTTCCAGCGGCAGTATATCCCTCCACCATGGCAAATCAGGCCCTGCCCTGGGCCAGGCCAGGGGGAGGCCCTAGGCCCCTGAAGAGAAGGAAGGGGAGGAGGCGGCAGCTCATAGCTGGTTAGAGAAAAAAATAAGTACCAGCCTGTGAACTGAATTAATGGCAGCATGAAGCCTTCCTCGCTCTGCCCCTGACTTGCCAACAGCCACCACCACAAGGAAACGCTCTGCGTCCTCCCATAATTGTCTCAAGCTGCCTCCTCTCTGCAGTGCCAGGCCTGATGGCGCTTTATGATATGGAGGCTGGAGATGGGTGATGAAGGCTCCCCGTGACGGAGACTAAGTGGGGACAGTGTAGATGGACAGCAGGGCCCCGAGACTAGATTGACTATGCCCTGAATCTTGATGAAGGCACAGGGCACAGATGGTGAGTCCTGGCGCGCACTCCTAGCCAGCTCTTTCCCTGCTAGGCCTCTTCTCTGCGGTCCTAGCCCTCAGTCCTGAGCTGCAGAGCCCAGCGCAGGGACCGTTCTCTCCAGGGCTGAGCTTTTTCCAGAGATCCTTGTACAGAACCTATAGCAGGTCCAGAGAAAAGCCTCTCTTCTCTTCTGACTCACTATTTCCTCCCGGCTTGGTGGATGGAAATGTGTTTGTTCAGGAGAAGTGGTTTCAACTGCAGGGGAAGAGATCCAACTCTTAAATTAAGTCAAATGAAATGCATGTGTTCCGAGAGCGCACACACACTCGCGCGCACAGGCACACGTGTGCCCCTGGAGGGAGTCGCAGCCCCGCGCCAGGGGCACTCTTTTCAAAGTGCAAGCTGCTTGAGTCTAAATTTGTTGCTATCGTTTTTTATAATCGCTGTTATGTGTTATGATTGTGAGTGGCGTTGGAATGTTTGTTCTCTTGTAATTGCTTGTTTCCTACTGAAATTTCCATGTCAGTCCCTTTCACTGTTCTCATTCTTGCTTGCCTCATATTCTGCTGGCTGGGTAGGCCTAGCCCAGGGCGTTGGGTCTCCATGCTATGTTGCTGGTTGGGGTCCCCCTGCAGGGCCCCAGTCAGGCTCTGTCATGAGCTGGCTACTAGAATGCAGGGCAGTGAGCCCCTGCTTAGACGTGACCAGCTGGGCTGCCTGCTTGCTGGGCCAAACGTCAGAACGAGGAAGACTTGATAGAGGGCCTGGCCTGTCTCCCGATTTTGGATTAGTCTAAATCCGGAGTGCTTTTTGCATACCCCCACCCCCACCCCAAGTATTTCAGAGGAAATGTGACCCTTATTTCTTATTCAAGTGCACTTAAGTCATTAAAATGTTGATTTACAAAGGGTGGGTAATGTCCAAACAAACCTCTGGGGCCCCTATTCCAAGCCAGTTTCTCTTTTTTTCATCTTTGTGGGGACTGTAGGTAGAAAGAAGGAATCAAAGATCTTGTCTTTGAACCAGGAAGTTACATTCCTTGGGGAATGAGACTTGGACCTCTAGGAAGGAACAGAGACCCTTGGACTTGATTTGGTTCTCTATTGGAGAAGTCATGTGCTGCTAGACCAAATCAGAACCACCTGGACTTTCTCAAGGCCCAGTCACTGTCCAGGCAGCATGAAACATTTGAACTTGACCTGTGCTGAAAATGAGCCAGAATACATTGAAAGAAAGACCAGCAAGAGTTTACGGGGCTAAGTGTGTGTCTATGGAGAGCCCTAGGAATTCCCGGACAAAGGGGACTTGCCCCTCCTCTTCTTCACTGACATTCCGGTAATGAACACTAGTTTAGTCCTTTGAAAAACTCAGTGGTACCTTAGGGTGCATTTCTCAAAGGGTGCATGTAAAACCTTTGAAATGGGGCAAAAGGACAAACACATAATATAAATTCAGATGTGGTGCCTTCTCGGGCTACCAAACCTCATTAGGAAAGTGGGCTTTTGTCCACGTCTCATTGCTCTCAGGAACAAGAACTTAAAAATGTTACCCCTGAACCTGTGTGTGAAAAGCACATCTGTTTTCAGGGTGAGGAGGTGCCGACTTGGTGTCTGTGGGCTTGTCAGAACAGGCAGGTGCTGGTGTTGGCATGTGTGTGCTTGTCTTGGTGTTGGTGTCTGCACTTTGATGCCAACACTAGGCTACTGGGATTCTTCTCCTCCCTGGTCTTCTTCTGCGAACACCAACCTCGCTCAAGTGTGTGGTGCCCAGTCTGTCTTGTGTTGATCGATCTTGTTCTGGAATATCTTTCAACCACTTCACCCTGTTCGTAGGTGCCATCAAGTACAGCACTAGTATGGTCCGCATCACAATATACCCTCTGCCACTGCTGCTACCCTTACTGCCTCCCTCAAGTGAGTAGCTAGAATTGGAGCATCGAGAAAGAAGAAAACAGCTGGAAACAACTGGGCTTGAGAATGTTTCTGATCCTGGCCTTTGTGGGGCCCCCCAAGAGAAAGGAAGATTGTTTTAAAGAGTGAAGAGTTTGGGCCAACAGCCTTGGTGTCCCTGTGGAGCCCTGTCTCATCTCTTGTGGGTGCTGCTGGGAGGGAGGTATCTTCAATTAAACTAGCTTGGTTTTGGTTTTGCCAACATGTGAGTAGAATGGTGAATTCACGCCAGTAGATTTGAATGTGTTAAAGATTTTTCTGGCTTCACAGACGGTGTCCATCAGTTGCTGACATAACAATGAAATTAGGGAAAAACTGGTTTTCCAGTATTTCCTTGGCAGAGGACCCAGTAACTGACACTGGGTCAAGAATTAGGGCTCACAAAACAGAGCCAGGACACTGAACGCTGAGGCCTTTCTTGTAAGATGCTTTCAACTCCTTATCTTTCAGAACAATTAAATGCACGCGTTTGACTCACTCCTCTTGGGACCATTTATTGACTTTTAGGATGGTCTCTTCTGATGCAAGTACTGAAGATTTCAGTTGGCCAGAAAACCTGGGACATTTTCTCCTAAGTAAGTGGTTCATTTTGGATCTTTATGTGAAGTTAATTCTCCAAAATTCCTTCCTGTAGGATTTGAATATCTATGCTCAGAAGATAGGAAAAAAACACCAGCAGCATCATAACAAAACCCAACCAACAATGACAAAACAAAGAAGCCAAAAAAAAAAAAGCCTTAAATTTAGCATAAGCCTGTGATTTCTGTAAGCTCATGTATAAACACTGACCTAGAAAGTAAACAGACAGGGTGGGTTAGGTCTTAAATTGGTCAATGCCTGTACCACTGGGGTTGTTCTTAGATTTGTGCACACACACATTGGATCCCTCAGGATACAGTTTTATCTTGTTCTCTCACTAAATGGCATCTTGAGAAGAGTTCCGGTATTGAATTTGGCTTAAAATACTGTTCCTTACAAGCATCAAAAGAAAAAGCAGATAAATTGGGCTGACTACAGCAAAATAAAAACTTGTGTGCACCAAAGGACACAACTGACAGAGTGAAAAGACAACCCATAGAATAAAAGAATTTGCAAATCACATATTAAGAATGAATATATATTATGTACAAGAAATCTCTTCAATGCAAAACCAAAAAATACCCTGATTAAAAATGGTCAGCAAACTTGAACAGACATTTCTCCAAAGATGATATACAAAGTGGACAATAATCACATGAAGGTTGCTTGCATCACTAAACATCACATTAATCAAGCACGGCTACAGTGAGATCCCACATCATACCCATTGAGATGACTGCTATCAAAAAAAGGAATTAACATGTCTTATCAGGGATGAGGAAATTGGAACCCTTGTGCATTGCTGGTGGGAATGAATTAACAGCGCAGCCACTATAGAAAATAATAGGACAGTTTCTCCAAAAATTAAAAACGGAATTAGCACATGGTCCAGCAATTCTACTTCTGGGTATATACTGAAAAGAATTGAAAGTGTGGATTTTTTTGTTTTGTTTTTCCTAATTGAAGGCACTATTTGGAGAGGCATTTGTAAACCAGGCTTAGAGCAGCATTATTCACAATAGCCAAAAAGTAGATGAGTGGATAAATAAATGTGGTATGAACATATAATAGAATAGTATTCAGCATCAAAAAGGGAGGAAATTTTGACCTATGCAACAACATCATGAACCTTGAGTGTGTGAAAGGAAGTATCTCTGTGATTTTGGTTTGCATTTCCCTAATAACTAGTGATAGGTAGTAAAATAAGCCAGTGAAAAAAGACAAATACTGTACCAGTTCACTGACGTGAGGTACCAGAGTTCTCAAGTTCCTAGAGACAGGAAAAGTAGGGTGGTGACTGATCTGGAGGCAGTGGGATAAGAGTTGTTTAATGGGCATGGACTTTGTTGTTTGCAAGATGAAGAGTTCTGGAGATGGCTGCACAACGTGAGTATAGTTAACACTACTGAACTGTACACTTAAAGAATGGTTAAGTCAGTAAACCGATCTTTTGTTCCTTCTTTCCTGGGCATTTCTGGGACAAGAAGTTTTCCAAAGTCCAAGAACATGTGATTTGGAAGCTGTGTGGGTAGCAGACCCTTATTTCTGAAATACGTATTTTAGTGGCCTCCTAATGGAAAGAAAACTTCCCAGAGCACTTTTTCCACCTTCTTCTACTCACCACACTGGGGATTACAGAGGAAAACAGCTACACCAAAATCAAAAGTGATCAAAACTCTCACAGTGGCGAGATTTTCCAGTTCTGACAAGCAACCTCCTGGCCCCTCCCTGAACACACATGTGCGCAGGTCACATGTGCAATCACATGCACACATACGCAAACACATGTAAGCACATGCAGACACACTTTTCTCACCAGCTCACTGGATGTTCTTGAGATGACACCCCGTTTCAGTCCCCTTGCTGAGCTGGAATGGAACCTTGAACTCTCCTCCCTGGGTCTCCCTAACTTGAACTACTAGTTGAAAGTGGAAGGGACTTTCTTGGCTTCACAGAGCATGTCATAGCTTAAGCTCTGTGGCCTTGTCCCTTGCTGGAGTGAGAAGAGGAAGCATGAACCAAGGGCCACACGTGGAAAGGACATGTAGCTAAGAAAGACTTTCTATTAGTTGATAAGGCTCCAAAACTATCACCATGTACCCACTTCTTATTTTCATTTCTTCTCCCCAACTTTTAGGTTTCCTTATTTCCCCTGGTGACTTTCTTTCCATGTTTTCTCTTTTCCTCCTCTTCCTTTTCTCCTTTTTTAGTTACCTTCTGCTTGGTTGAGTTAGTTCTTTTCACTTTCACATATAAGTGATACCATAGTACTTGCCTTTCTCCTATGAGTGATCTCACGTTATAGATGTGCTGAAAGTGGGCCTCCCTGGTGGCGCAACTGGTTAGGCACAACACTGTGGAGCTGTCGGCAGCTAAAGCGCAAGTTCAATGCCAGGCAGGGGAGATTCCCACATGGTGCAGCAGACTTCTCCTGCCTCACCCAATGCTCCCCTCAGTGGTGTATTTTGGTTGATATGCCTGTTCTGCTCCCCGCTCTGTCTCTGGAGAACCTTCTCACGACTCCACACCTCTGGCCTGCACCCCAGCTTGTATGCATAAATAAATCTTTAAAGAAAATGTGCTGAAAGCCCACCCATGCTGCGTGTGTGTGTGTGTGTGTGTGTTGGGGGACCATTAAGACAGATGTGGTTTAAGGGCACAAATTTGCAGTGAATAATAAAACGTAACTCCTAGCTCTCTAACTCACAGTATAGTGAATACAGACATTATTGTATGATAGTCACTGAACTTGCTAGGAGACTTTGTCTTACTGATTGCAACCATTAAAGGGAAATTGTAATTATGTGATGAGATTAAGATGCTACTAATTATTGCTGTAATGGCACTCCTATTGCAACATATAAATGCATAAAATCAATAGGTTGTATACCTAAAATTCACTCAAAGTGTGAATTTATATGTTTAAAAGAACGTATTTTAATTACGTGAAGTAGAAGTCAAATATATTTTAATTTAAAAAATTTAAAGGGGACAAAACCTTCTTCCTACATCTCTCCCTCTGGCTCCTCCCATCTCTTCCACCCTCCTCAATCTTTCCATCTATTTTCCTTGATTATTTTTCTCTCTTCCCTGGCTCCTGTCTTCCCCTCGTCTTTGATTCCCCTCTCTGGTCAGATACAACCCCTAGCACAAGGGCCTGTGTTTGGGGGTGTGACACCTGGCCCAGGGATCCTCTCAGCGGCCAGGCCACACTTAGGGACCCGGTCTTGGGTGTAGAAGGTCAGAAGTTTCCTTTCCAGAGGCAAAGTCTGAGAGACTTTTGTCTTCCTCCTCACATTTCTCAGTCGCCTCATCCAGACAGCCTGCAAGTTGGAAGCAGGCAGGCCTGATTTATGATACAGGCTTCACGGGGGAATTGAGGGAATTGCTACCTCTTCGAGGAGCGAGAGCCACTTGTGTTTGGTGCCTGTAGGTATGAAATGTGGCACATTGAGCCTGCATGCTGCCCTCCATCCTGGTGCATCCTCAGAGGCAGGAACCAAAACAACCCATGATTGTTTTCCAGCCGGGCGGCACATTCTTTCCACAGCTCATCACCCTGTAATCAAGCCTTGTGCCCGCCATGCACATGGGGGTCTAAACAAAAGTGGTTTCCCTTCACACAACACTAACCTATCTTCCAGCTGTCAGGTCCACTTCCCCATCTTGGGACAACTGGCACTGGGCTCTGACTCCCTGCTGGGCAGTAAGAGGCCTGAGAGAGATGAAAGGAAGCATCCTGCTCGACTGAGACAGCTGGTGTCCTCATTTTCTGAAGCGCTTAGAGAGGTGCAGAGCCCTTCAAAAGGGTCCACTTAGCAACCAACCATCTTCCTTCGTGCTGCTGGGATTTCCTGGCGGGCTCCATTAGGGCTTGGACCTTCTTGGCACCCAAGATAGGGAAAAGAGACAAGCAGCTCTCTATCTCTGCCCAGCCCGGCTGAGGGAGAAGCACTGTTGTTTTCAATCTTTGATAAAAGTCAACCTTATTGGATAGTTGTATGCCAGCAATTATGAAGGCCGCAAAGATACAGCATTAATAAATCTGGCCTCCAAGTGCCTAACATTCCCATAGGAAAGGAAAGACATAGACATAAATAACCACAGAGCTGGCCGGGAAATGAATAACTTGAGAAGTAAATGTGAACCTACTTGAGAGGTTTCAGAACAACGCTGTCCAGGAGGATTGAGAAAGTGGAACAGGTGTAATCCAAGTCAGACCTCAAAGAATGGTTAGGAAGGTATATACCAAGAATAACAAGATGGCATCCCAGTCAGAGCGACTAGCATGAACACTGAGCTAGCCAGGACATGGAACCATTGAAGATCAGAAGTTACTTCAAGGAGGCTACAGATGGAGAAATGAAAGACGGACTGACTACTTAATGGCCTGTGAGTTTCAATGACTGGCTATTTGGGAAGGACAGTAACACCATTAATAGCTCCTGGCTAGTGCTACTCATAGCATGATCCCGGAACTGGCTGTCGACTGGTCCGTGATAAAATAAATATACAAATTGCAACTTAATGGTGTGATGATGTTATGCCCGTCAAATCTAATAATACAAATGTGAGCTTGTCTTTCTTAAAAAAATATTTATTTATGCATACAAGAATTGGGGTGCAGGCCAGAGGTGTGGGGTTGTGTGTGTGTGAAAGGATTCACCTGAGACAGAGTGGGGAGCAGAACAGGCAGATCCACTGAAACACACTGCTAAGGGGAGCAGAGGGTGAGACTGGAGAGGTCTGCTGTGCCATGTGGGAAGCTCCCTGGCCAGGGATTGAACTCGTGCTGCAGTGGCTGGTGATAGCTTCATGGTGCTGAGACTTAACCCCTTGCACCACCAGGGAGGCCCTGAGCTTATCTTTTATATGCTTTGTTTTTATTCAGTTTTCCCCTAATAATTCATTTTTGTTATATACTACAAAATACAGCTCTGTAACAGATTGGACAGAAAATAAAGCAACTAGTTTTTCATGACAGCAGTAGTCCCACCGGAGTTGATCTTTCCATTCTTCTTGAAATAGGCTCCATTTTCCCTCAGGGATGTGTGCTCACACCTCACACTGTTTCCTGAGATCCGTTGCAATCTGTTATCTGTTTCCTCTCTCCAGGTGGCCCCCAGATGGCACAGGACATGCCTTCATGGTGGTGTTGGAGACCCACATAGTGGGGCAGGGATGTTTTTGAGATGTGGGTTGAGGGTGTCCATGAGAGCCGATATTTCATCCCCCCCCACAACTCCTCATGCTTTCCCCACCCCCATGGGTGGGCACCCCTGGGTAGAACTCCAGACCTGAACCTGGGTCCTGCTGTGGGTCTACAGGCAAGGCCATCAAGATTCATTTCCCCAGAGGTCTGTTAATATGATTAATCTCCTATAATTTAATATCACCTCTGTGATATTTTTTCATAAACCTCCATACAGCACTAGTTGAAACTTGAGAAACAATATTAGTTTTTCTATAAAATATTTCTATAAAATATTTGGCTAGAACTCTTCAAAACTGTCATGAACTCTTCAAAACTGTCATATTTATCATGAAAATAAATATGAAAAATAGTCACAGTCTAGCGGAGACCAAGGAGAAAGGATGACTAAATATAATGTGGAACCTGAATTGGATTCTGGAATAAAAGGGACATTGGTGAACAAAGATGAAATCTAAGCAAAATCTGGAGTTTAGTTTATAGCAATGTGCCAATGTGAATCTCTTAGTTTTGACAAACATGTAATAATTATGCAAAATGTTGATATGAGTGTAAAACTGGGGTTGGGTAGACAGAAAATGTGTATTATCTACTCAACTTTTTTGTAAATCTAAAATTGTTCCAAAAAATTATTATATATATGCTCAACATGCTCAACGATTTTGTAGGTAATATGGTAATAATGAGAAGGGAAATGGAAGACATCCAAAGAAACAAAATAAAAATTGTAGAGCTGAAAAATGCAACACTTAAGTGAAAAATTCACTGGTCAGGAATACAGTAGGTTACATACTGCGGAAGACAATATCAGTGGGATTGAAGACACAGCTATAGAAGCGATCTAAACTGAGGCACAAAGGGAAAATGGCTGGAGAAAATGGACAGTTTCAGTAACATATTGGACAATTAAAATTAGTTGATCAACTGATTGACTGGGAAATTTCTAGCTTTATGTGCCTACATGAAGAAGGAAATTTCTGCAATCTTTGATCTAAGTATGCATTTTAAGAATGCAGAAAAGAGGAGAAAATTAGCTCCAATAAGTAGAAGGAAGGAAATAACAAAAAGTAGAAACTGATGAAAGCAACAGAATAAAAGTTAGAGGAATAGGAATGAATCCCAAGCTGGTTCACGAAATATAGCAATAAAATTGATAACCTCTAATTAGGCTGTTCAAGAAAAAAAAAGGACAGAAATTATCAATATATAAAGTGAGGGGACATAATTGGAGATCTCAGAGGCATTAAGAGAATAATAAGAGGATATTATTTTTATTTATTTATTTTTTTAAATGATGTGAAATTGATTTTATTTTATTTATTTTTTATTTTTGTATTTTTTTATTGTTATTTATGTCTTTTACATTTTGTATTCCCCTTGGGCAACCCACCACCAATTCACCCGTGATCCATCTCCATGGTCCCCTGTATTCTCCTCTCTTCCATTTTGTGCCCTTATCCTCCCCTCTCCC
>PVIJ01005960.1:74602-97542 GCA_004024925.1 Scalopus aquaticus | reverse complement strand
ATCCCACTTTTGGGAATTTACCCAAAGGATACAAAAACACTAATCCAAAAGGATACATGCACCCGTATGTTCATTGCAGCACTGTTCACAATAGCAAAGGTATGGAAGCAACCCAGATGTCCAAAAATAGATGATTGGATCCAGAAGATGTGGTACATATACACAATGGAATACTATTCAGCATGGAAAGAAGATAAACCACCTGTCTTTTTAATGTGGACAATGACAATGAAGAGGTAGGGAAGGAGCACTTGCAGAAATCTCAGAGAGGCACCTGACAGATGGCCTGTTACAGAGGGACATAGTGACCCAGCCAACCCAAACTGACCAACCACTTGATAAAGAAACACATTAAAGCTTGTTAAAGGTCAGTCGCTCAGCAAGATGGAGGAGCCCAGAAAGGAGACCAGGGAAGCCCATGGAGGATATTGAGCACACACACCATGTTTGTAAAGACTAGATCATCGTAGAGAAATTGGCATCGATTACTTTGATATGCACATCTCTATTTTGGGATTCTTTGCAGTGCCCTCTTCATATTTACAAAATCAGATGAAGGAAATGATCAAAACTCTGTCTTTTGTTTTCAACTTGGTTGTCAGCAAACAACCCTTAGGTAAAGTCAATGGTCAATAATGGTAACTCTGTTAGCAATATCTATTCTTGATTTATTTCCTGTTCCTCTTCATGCCTTTAATTTTTTTCCCCATTTTCAAGTTTAACTGTAATTTTCAGTACCGAGTATATACTCATACTGACTGAATTTAATTACAGTTCCACTATTTACTAGCTATATGAATTTAGACCCAATAATCACATGTGCTAAGTCTCATCTGCTCATATAAAGGATGGAGATATCCTGATATAGTTGGGATTTTTTTCATGAAGACAGGTAGAAAGATGAACTCAATAAATGTTAGTTGTAATTATTGCTTAAGGTAAGGTTTTTTTCAGAGTAACAGTCATAAATAATTAGTGATATGGTTATATGTTTATAACTTGTATAAAAATAATATATACATAATAGTAAATTATGATATAGCCACACTTAATCTAATGTGGAAATATCTTATTTGCAGTAGCTGTATCAAAGGAGATAAAACCTGGAATATAATTTATCTTCTACAACGCACCCATAAATACTAGTTCTTGTTGTTATTGTTATTATAGCAAGAAGAGAGCACTCTCTTTTATCAATTTGTACTCTCCAGAGAGAGTGGATGAGCTGAGTTTTGGTCTTGTCTCATCTCAAACATCTGAAATATCATCAGAAAGAAAAGCTCTTTTAGTTCTTCATAGCTGCGACTGTAGGAAATGAGAAATTTGATCAAAAAAGAGACTGGGGCTCTGACGATAAGGATTGTAAGAACAAAGAAATGATATTTATAAATGTACTTATCCAAAGGTGTTCACAAATGGTTAAAACTAAGAAAAGCAAAATACTTCTCAAGGTTATGATTTAAGTGATTATTCCAACAAAGAAAATGATAAAGGACAACCTAGGAAACAGCAGGATAACTAGGGCATTTCTTTGACATAGATATTAAAAGTCCAGAAGCAAGGCAGTTATGATTTACTATTCTCCCTTAATGGAAGTATTAAAATATGTATATGTTATTTATAGTCTGTACAAAACTATGTGATCTGTAATCTTCAAAGAGAAACCGTATGTTTTTAGCAAATTCAAAACAAAATCTGGAGTTAAATCAATCTATTGAAACACCCTTTCTTTATGATCCAGGATGGTTTATCTGTAATTCCACCAAAAACATTTTGACATAACTTCTAAACATAAGGCAGCTATTGTGTGTGTGGTGGGGAGGGGGCCACATACCAGCATGTGCCTCTGTAAAGCTGAGTGCTCCCCAAATATTTTAAAATTTGGAGAAGGTTTAGGATTTTTATGACCTCGATGAATATAGAATATGAATCTAGACTTTCTATTTGTGGCCTTTTAATATTCCTATTTGTAGCTTAGCATATGAAAGTTTCATGACATGACAAAATTGCAGTGAAACAGTTTCAGGAATTCTTGGTTCTAGTCTCAGTGCAGTCCTGGGTGAGTAATCTGACCTTGGACAAAGTCATTTCTCCTTCCTAGATCTCAGTTTATTCATCTGTAAAGCATTGAGATTGAACTTTGTGATCTCTAAGGTCTGTAGGAGAGGAAAAGTTCTGTGATTCTCTGTGAGTTAATTATCGAGGTCTTTTATGGTCAAGTCTGCAACCTTCAATGTTTAAGGCAGTGATAAACAAGCATAACCTCGGTTCCCAAATTAAAATATTCTGTAACTTATTAGAAATAGATGAAATGCTCTCAAGGGAATAATGATTACATCATTTGATCTAGACACGAAGCTGAAGAATTCAAAACAAAACCTATTTACCATCTCCTTAAGTGTTTCCCTTGTTCAAAAACAAATCAAGACAGAGATTCATTATTCCCTATAACTCAAAGCTACACAGTACAAAAAGCTACTGCGGGTGCTTGGTTAATGCCTTTGCTGGAGTCTGACATCGTCTTTGGATCTTCCTCTGGTCCTTGTCAGCAGCAGAGACAAAGCCCAGTTTCTCTTACATACACAGAGTGGATTTAAAAGAAAGGCCTGACAGCATCTTTTTTGTTGCTTAGATTTCTTTGGTTGCATGTTATATCTCACTTCCCTAGTGTGAGGCCACTGGCCTGTGTTCCAACTTTAATTCCCTCACAGATGTTAAAGAGACTAATAATATCCCCAGGGCCTGTCACAGACAGAATAGCACAGGAGACAAAGAATGTCTTTGGTACATTTTAACCTACCTTTTCAGAACCATCACCAAGTGCCTAGCTTGTGCCCTAGTCTCCGTGAGCTGTGTTTTGATGTTGAATTATCTGTTAGCTGGCAAGCATTTAAGATGGTGTTCACTCAGGGAGTTTGCCTTATGATAGTGTACTCTCCCTGCTAAAAACAAACCCTGAGAACCAAAGTAATTAGGAGGTATAATTTTACCAGAAGTGAATACCATTTACAAAAATAAGTCTCTTTGGGACAGGGAGGTAAATTAAAACACACCATAGATATATGCATCCTCACATATAGATCCATTTAGGTATGTATGTTATATAGATAGGTTGGGTGGGAAGAAAAGCATATTGGAAAAGGCAGAAGTACATTTAAATTTTAGCCCTTGATACAGTTTTTTCTCTTCCTAAGTCTCAGTTTTCTAATTAAAAATAAAGGAAATTGTATAACTCCATGTGGATTTTCCACGAGGTTTAACTGGAATAATTTATTTAAAGTCCCTGGCACAACTGTTGTGTAGTTCACATGTATTTCCTAAATATCCCTTTTTTATTCTTTTAGAAAACTATTATACAAAAAAGGAGCTGACTATTGGCACATTTCAAGTGACAGAAAGCACAGCTAATGCATTTTCTTATATAACACCGAGCCTGAAGGGAGGTAGGAACTGGCAGGGGTCCAGGAGTCCAATAATATCATGGTTAGACTGTGGTTCTTTTGGCTTCTCTCCTGACTACAAAATGGCTGTAACTTTTCTGGGAATCACATCATTTTCAAATTGAGGAGAATATGGTGACAGATCCTTTGTTAGGAAAGCTTTGTAGAAGTCCCACAGCAGACATCCCTTAATTTCATTGGACAGCTTGGGAATCATGACTAAGTCAAGTTGCAAATGTCTGGGGGTAACAAAATCAACTGTTTTATTAATAGACTTCTTCTTATCAGGATGGAGAATTTACATGGTGATTTTGTTAGACCTTTCTCTGTGAAGGAAACAGAGAAACAGAGGAAATGCAAGAGAACAGAGATCTTAGGAACTAACAAAAATTGAGAAATCCTCAGGATGTCTACCAGTCATTGGCAGAGAGCTGCTCTCCATAATTAAGATATTACAAAATAAATCAGCATTAAGTACTGCATATATATGTATATAAATCAGCATTGAATATTACATATGTATATATACTATTTGTGTATATGCACATATATACATATATATGTGTATATATCATTAAATATTAGCATTAAGTATTTTCTGAAATGATTCAAATAATACATTTCAAAATATATCATTTTTGAGGTAACATTTTACCTAAGAAAAAAAGTCCTATCTTTCCTCTATATAAAATAAGTCAGAAAAATACATGTACAAAGAATGCTTTCTTCAGTTATCAACATGATTTTATTTTTCAGATGCTGTACGATGGAGTGAAATATTTGAACTTTTTGAAGAAAATATTTCTGAAGAATGGCTTTTCATTCAATGGCAATGACATTGGCTTTTCATAAAGAATGTCACCTGTTCTTTTCTTAAAATAAATTTTCAAGTGTCATTTTAACACTTTTACTTTTTTTAAGTGAAATTTTGGTTAAGGATGGGAAGTTGAAGAGAAAAAAAACCTATCTTGAACACACACACACACACACACACACACACACAAAGACACGATGCAGTCTTTGAATTAGGCTGCTGAAATGTTCTCTTATATGGAGATTGCTTAAGGCTAGGTCTATTTTCCCTGCAATGCCTCATTAGCTCTGAACACATTTTTCCCTAGATACATTTAAAAGCTCATCCTAATTAGACTTCACTGGGATGGTCTGAATTATTTGATCCATTCAGAAAAACGACGAGAAAAAAAAAAACAAAAAACTACCTTGGGTGATAAGCACGAATGACAGTGAGGATCACTTTGGCGATTTTAACCTTTCTATTAGGTTTCATGAAATTTTTGACAATTCAACCTCAACACCAGGCAATATATAGCACTCACAGGCAATCTTTCTCTTTCATCTTACTAAATGCTTTTTGTACTAAATGTTAACTAATACTTTTTTGGTTTTCCCTAGGCTCATTTTGCTCCTGGCACCACCCTACCCACCAACTCATTTAAAATAGCAGTGACTTATTTAATGGCCAGTGGTCTTACATTTTTAGATGCGTCCCTCTTCAACTTTATTATCTGTATCTTTCATGGGACTTTGCCTTACTTGGAGCATTGCAAAGACCTCAAATGTATCCTTTACATCAAGGACATAATTCTTTCTCTAAATTGGGGTGTAGGCCAGAGGTGCAGGGGGTAGGGGTGAGAGAATTCACCAGAGACAGAATGGGGAGCAGAACAGGCAGATCTACTGAGATACACTGCTGAGCAGAGCAGCAGGAGAGACAGGAGAGGTCTGCTGTGCCATGTGGGTCAGCTCCCTGGCCAGGGGATCGAACTCCTGCCACAGTGGCTGACAGTAACTTCACAGTGCTGAGACTTTACCCCTTGCGCCACCCGGGAGGCCCTTGTTCAGTTTAAGTTTTTCTATCATCAGACCTAAAGTACTATCTTCTAGTGTTCTGTTTATTAGATGTATCACATTTTTCTCTTTTTCAGTTATAGTTAGAATCTAGTTTATGAGATGCACAGGGGCAGCATGTTAAAATAATAATGTAAAAATGACCCTCAACTGAGCATGTCAAATGAATGTATTCAAATAGATGACAAGTAAGTAGTTCAAAGTATGACACATCATTTTCTTCAGAAGTAAAATTCCTTTTACATCCAGGCATGTTTCTATTTAGTCTGTCAACAAATGCTGTGCTCAAATGCTACTCAGCTTTCCCGAATATCTTTCGCTTAACTCCATACTTTCTCCAATATTTGATTACAAAAATTGAATTGTCATAAAACACCTCTATTACAACCTACTTATTTTCCAAAGTTTGTTTCATATTGTATTCTACCTACCTACCTACCTACCTATCCACATACCTACCACGAGCAATCCATCCTAATCCATTTCAAAGTAAATAGCAGATATCATTACAGTCTGTGTCAAAATCCTTCACTGTTTATAATTTCAAGTTAAATATTTGTGTTTTTAAGTAAAATTATGATAGTGTGAAATACGTCTAACATATACTATTCAATGAGTTTTCGCAAATACCTATGTTTGAGTAACTGTGTAACCCAAAATTATCAAGATACCAACTGATGTCCCTTCCTAGTCAATTCCAACCCTCTGCCCTGTCAACTATAATTAATTACTGTTGTTCTATTTTTTAACCTATAATTTTGTTTTATATATTTTAGGACTTGATATAGATTGAATCACAAATGATGCTCTATTTTGAGTCTTCTGTGACTCAAAATAATGATTTCAAGAATCACCCATGTAGTTGGATGTATCAGTAGTTTGTTCTTGCTATCACTGAGCTGTATCTCATTGCATCAATGCATTTTTTTTTTCCATTCTGGTGATGGAAAACAAGGCTATTGCCAGTGTCAAGATTATTCCATATTGTGAATACAGCTGTGAATATTGTTATACAAGTCTTCTCATTGACATTTCATTTCTTTTGAGTAAATCCCTATAAATTATTGGGCTAGGTGATTAACGTGTATTTCATTTTATAGGGAAGTGATGGGAAAATTTACCAAAGAACTTATATGACTGTGTATATTCACTAACAATGTGTGAGAATACAGTGTGAGTTTCTCCACAACCTCACCAATATTCTATGATATCGGTCTTAAATTTTTAGCCATTGCAGGTCTTATAGTGTCTCATTGTGGTTTTATTTTGCATTTCTTCAAAAGCTACCAAGATCGAGCATTTTTCTCACGCTTGTTGATTTTTATGCCTTTTTTGTGAAGTTCATTAGACTTTGCACATTTACAAAATTTTACCATTATTGTTGATGTATAGAAATGTGTATATTCTAATGTATTTGTCAGATATATGTGTTATGACTTTTCTATGAGTCTGTTTTACCTATACATTTTCTTGAATAGTATTTTTTTTACATTTTGTTATTTTTATTTTATGATCATTATTTAATGTGTTCCACTAAGAAACACTATTTCAACCCAGTTTAAAATATATTTTGTCTAAGTCCTATTTTCTTTTAGAAGTTTGTGTTTTTCTGTTTAGTTCTATGACACATTTCTAATTTTTGTGAATGGAAAGCAGAAGCCAAAGTTCTTTCCCATATGGATATCTTTCCCCATAAAGTTACTTTGACATTTTTGTTGAAAACCAAATAAATATATAAATGGGTTATACTTTTATATCTGTTTTGTTTAGTTGATCTATGTCTCGGTCATTTTGTCAGTAACACACTGCCTTGATTTCTGTTACCTTATTGTACGTCTTAATATCTGACAGTGTACATCCTTCAGCTATATTTTACCTCATCATGGCTACTTTGTATAGTCTAGGTCCTTTGCATTTCCATATATATTTCTAAGTAATTTCACCATTTTCAGACAAAATTTGCTGATATTTTCATTAGGTTTGCAAAGAATCTTACTACATGGCTCCATTTATTTAGGTGTCCTTGATTTTTCCTAAGCAGTGATTAGCAGTTTCCAGAATGAAAGTCTTAGAAACTATTTTTAAAATTATCTCCAAATATTTTATACATTTTTGATGCTGTTGAGTCTTTTCTTAAATTTTGCCTTTTAATTACTTGTTAATTGTATGTTGAAAATGCACGTATCTTTTGTATATTAAATTTATAGTTGCAACTCCCTAAATACACTTATTTCCAGATTTCGAGCTTTTATCATAAACAATAATGTTATTTGTCTGAGTAGTTTTATTTAGTCTTCTCTGATCTTTAGCCTTGATTGAACCTTTATTTTTCCTGCCTTATTTTATATCCTCAGAACTCTCAAACAGCTCAATAAAAAGGATAAGTGTGGATACCTTGATGTATTCACATCTAAGGAGTGGCAGTCTTTCTTTCACCATTAGTTATGTTAGCTGTAGTTTTTTACAAATGCCCTTTGTGATACTGGGAGATTTTTCTTTTATTCCTAATTGCTGTTTATTTTAAATGATGAATAGTTTTAGATTTTAGCATACTTTTTTGCACCTCTTGATAATATAACCATATTATTCTTATTCTCTTAAAGTGAAAATTGCATAGATTTTTTTTTCATTGCAATTCCACCTTGCTATTGTTAGATCCCATTTTGACATATCTTTTTAGTAAATCACTGAATTTGATTTTCTACTATTCTGTCAGGAATTTTCCTTCCATGTTTGTGAGAGCTATTGGTCTGTAATTATCTGCAGTGTGCTGGTATCATAGAATGAGTTGGGATCACCTCTGTTCTCTAGCAGTTTCTATGTCTTCTGTTTAGAATAGCTTGACTTTCTCCACTATTTAGGAAATACCATATTCATCCCTTGAGTAATATCCACATATACCTATTTGTATCCATATCTCTCCATATATCTACTCTTCTTTTGCAGAGATTTCCTGGTTCTTTGTTCTTGGGTGTTTTATAACTTGTATGTCATATCTTCAATAGAATTGTATATAATTACCTTTTTTCCTCCTAAACCTATTTATTTTTTATTTCTATTGAAGCACTGGTTCATAATATTGTGTAGGTTTCAGGTATAGAACATCTGAATTTGACATCAGTATGGAGCACATTATGAGCCCCACCAAAAGGCTAGCTTCCATTCACCATCTTACAATTCACCCTTTACCCATATTCTATTTCTCTTTCTCTCTGGAAGAGGCATTATGTTCTTTATATCAGAATCCTAGCTGATGATTCAAAGTTAAAAAATGTTTTTACTATAATTATATTCTAAAGCAGGGTAATAGGTAGTTTACATGGGACTTGTATTTGGAAAGTCTTAAACCAGTTTAGCATCTACTGGCCTATAAGTTACCTCTAACTTATGTGAGAAAAGATAAATTCCAGAGAGAAGCTGGTAGTTGACTTTAAGTAAAGGATATAACCCTTGGTGAAGTATATAAAGTATTTGGGACCCATCCAATCAGTTGGAATGTTCTTAAGAACAACTGAGGTTTCCTGGAGAAGAAACTGTTTTTTGTACACACACACACACACACACAAAATAGGAGATTATATATATGTTAGACAGATCAATAGCCAGCTGGCTAGATGGAATTAGTCAAGTGGAGTGAGAGATAGAAAGAAGGTCCCTTAAAAGGTCCTCCTGAGAGGTCAAAGAAAACCAGAGGACACTGTTATATGCTGAAGTGTCTGAAGTCAAAGAAGAGGGAATTGTCATAAGCATTCAGTTAGAGGAGGTTATCATTAAATGAGGGACATCACCTGACCCATCCTCAGACACTAACAGGATTGTAAGAATGGACAACACTGTCCCACTGAAGTCAGAGCCAACCCTGGGCATTTGCCAGAGGCCGGGTAGTAAATAATCTGCCACTTTGTTCAGCTTCTTTAAAATCCATGCTGCTGCCCTTTGTTGTAAAGAGAAGAGTCTAGTATTAGTAGTTGATAAGAAGAGGTAAAATAAGGAAGTAGGGGGAAAATCAACCTCTGTTCCACCTCCAGGCTGCTGAACTTAAATCAGAACTAAGCAGAAGAGGGAATATGATTCCTAAATCAAATGAGAAAATACAATTTTGCTTAGATTAGGAAGGATTTATATCAATTGAAAATAAATCTATTTGTTTAGTACAGAAAGTTAATATCTTATCCAAGATCAATCAGAAATTGCTTTTGGAAGTAAGGTTATAGAAGAAAAATATTTATCTTATAATCTCACTATGAAGTCCTATTTATTAAATAACCTGGTTATATTTTATAATAACATTTTCTTTAAAAGTATTATTTTGTTCCAAAGCAATATTACATTTTTAGAAGCTGCATGTAAACATAAAAATAATTATTTCACTGGAAAACTTGGTAAGGAATTGAGTTTCAGAATCCTAAAGATAGTTCTTTTTCCCTATATAAAAAAATTGAAATCAAGTTTTTAATATTTAAAACTTATATTTGTTTTTTAAATCTGTAGTAATAATAGTGACATATTAGTTGATTATTAATGTATGAATATAAGATCAATGAATTTGTTGATTAAAACAGATCAAATAAATTATATGCCATTAATGGGATACTTGGCAACATGAGAGATCAGTTCAAATACTATATGCCTGATCATCACTACCTTATTCATTATGATAATAAAAGCCGAAGTTGAAATTTGGTTGTTTGAAGGAAATATACAAAATATACAAGACAGTTTGTAACCACCATTTATAAAGAAAAGAACTAAATGTCGGTGATGAGTCACTGAAAATTGGTCAGCACCGCTGCCTTTGAACAGCTTTCCTCAATTTAAAACCAATTTGTAACCTATTGTGTTCCCAGTGAATCATTCAGCAAGTCTTACTGAGTAGCTAGTAAGTGCATCTACTACAGGAAGAAACAATTTATAAAGTTGTTATGTTTGTTGAGCTTCTATTCTAGTGGGAGGAGAGATCCAAGAGCTATGAGTGTTCAAGAGTGCCACTAAAGTAGTCCACTGAGTTGAAATCTAGAGCAGGTGGGTGAGGATAGTTTCTGATGGGGTGGCATTTGAGCAGGGCTCAGAATGGGGGAGAACATGTTCATCTTTTATATAGTACTGAACACTCACTGATTCTTGTTCTTCCATTTATCTTTATCTGATCACCACACTCAGTTTTCATTTAATATTTTCCTTTAAATGAGTACACATCTTAGTGTCTTTAATCTATTCACATTGGACTTTAAATTATCTTTATTTTAGTAGATCGATATTTTAATTCATCTTATGCTTAAATAACCTTGTTTATAAATGCAGAGATGGAAGATGGCTTGGGTTTAGTTTAATTTTTAGAAATTATTACTATAATATATTGTTTAACTAAATATTTGTTTTGTCATGGGTTGTTCTTAGTCGAGAACTTAACTATTTGTTGGGTTGAATCTGTTTCATGTATTAAATACTAATGATAAACCAATAAGACAATACAAGCTTAGTTTCAGTGAGAGAAAGGTTACTGTTTTAATAACAGACAAAATATTATAGAATTGGTTTATTACAATTAACTGGAAACTTTATCTTTTAGAAAATCATATGGGCAGTACAAATTCATATATTTAAATTTTCATGTTTTTCAGTGATACTATTTTGGACCTATATCTTCAGTAATGTGTAATGTTCTTACCTATGTAAATAAGATGGGTTATGGCTAAAATTATAAAATGCTAATTTATTATTTATATATACTACATGCTTATTATATAAGCATAGATAGTATATGCTTATGATAAATGTCAACATTTTTTCATTCCATCTCTTTCTTCTAAAAAACTTTTTGTTCCTTATATAATAGCACTTTATTTACTTTACCAGGGTAAATGAAAACTATTTTTCTGGAAACTCTTGGGATACAGTCTATCACACAGCATTTTTCCCAGTGTGTATAATAATCACCTTTTTATTTGACCTTATATAGCTGCTCATAACCATGTGGCTTGCTAAAGCTTTTAAACTATCGATCTGTGTGTCAGTTACAACATTACCTTTTCATAGCACTTATTGTAGGTTATCACCATGCACTGTACTTTTCATACAGGACTGTGTTTTCTCAGTATTTGTTTCCCTATAGTTTGAGACACTGTTATAGTTACATTCATTATTCTAGGCATTAAATCTGATGATATAATCTTTCTGTTGAACTGTGCATACATAGGTCTTACTAACCCTGAGCAATGAACTTGGAAGTAGAAACCAGAGTTGGGTTACTTGGTTCATCATCATTTACTCTCTGGAATGACAGTGGATGAGTTCCTTGATCTCTTTAAGTCTAGTTTATTTATCTTTAAGTTATAACACCAACTCTAAATTACTGTTATAAAAGTAAAATGTGTGAAGATACCTTATCAATTATAAAGTGCTATGTAAATTATTACTCCTTATATTGCCTTCTATTATAAAACTTCAGACAAAAATGAACTATCAGAGATATTATGTAGAGAAAGAGCTGAGAGGAAGCTGTGATGTTAGAGATCTCCAATGCATAAAAGCCCAGCCGTTGCTTTGCAACCTGGGGTACTACCCTGGGTTCATAACTGGCCCCCCAATAAAGGTCCTTGCAGACCACTCCAGATTGATAGGTGGCAGTTTTAACAAACATGGGAACTTACATATGAAGCCTGTCTTGGCAACTGCAAGACAATTAGATCTCTGAATCTACTAGCCAGGATCTTAAGCCTCTGTCCTTATAGGGTTCAGTTACACATGTAGTCCAGATGTCTCAATAATAAATTTCTCTCTCAAGAGTATGTCCTTGAAGTAGCTCCTGATATGAGACCAGTAGTCAGAATGTACATTCCAAGAGGGGTAGGGAGGCTCCAATTACCTGTATTCATGTTGGGGGTCAACCATGATCACTGGCCTACTCCAATACCAGCCAAAATATTGCATTTAAACAAATCAATATGTTGAAATACATTGGGTAGAAATAAGTCATAAAGTAACATAAATGCATCTTTGCATAAAGTTGACACAACTTTTTGAAAGGTCATGAAAAAACAGTTAATAGATTAAAATTGCGACTAGATAAGATTATGGAAGAGAAATTAAAGCTAGTGTTTCTTAGATATAAATGTCTGTAACGGGCAGGGATCTAATTCCTGGTCCCTGTTGCACACACCCTGGAAAATTCTCTCCCCTTGGATGTGAGCAAAAGCCACACAATTAGGGCATGAATCAATTGACTTTAGTGTAATTAAGAGATTATCCAGATGGGCCTGATTAACCATAGAGTCCTTCAAAATTTCAGTCTACTGGTGAGATCTGACTGCAGAAGTGAGAGATATTAACAGCAAGAGAAACCTATGCGGTGATGTCAGTGGCAAGGAACTACATCCCCCCCCAACAGCACTGAGTGTCCCCATTCAGCACAGAATCAACAACAAGCCAGAGAATGGGCTTAGCCCAACAGCAACAAAAAACTGAATTCTGCTAATTAGCAGGTGACTTTACAAGAGGACTCCATACTCAAACAAGAACGTAGTTCAATGGACATTGTGATTTCACCCGTGAGACATTGAACTAACCTGAACCAGGATTTATGAATGAGAAACAGATAACAAATCTGCAGCCATTTCAAGCTGTTCAATTGTGGTTATTTGTTATGCAAACAGAAAACAAATACAATGCCTTTTAAAATTTATCACCTTTGGGATTCCCCCCCCCAATTAATTTAAATAAAGTCAACTCTAGTGAACAGATTACTTAAAAAAAAAAAACAAAAAAACATGTATTCATTTTTAAACGTGGAAAAAACTCCCCCTGATTTGTTATGGAGAAAAATTTCTTCCTAAGAATTTAGTATAGTCATGGACAATTTACCATATCAGCAAGGAAATAATCTAATTTCATAAATAAACGTGAAAGCCTTTATGGGACTCTAGTCTCTGCATTTGTTACTCACATCTTGATGCAGGACAGAACATCAGCATCTCCTGGGAGCTTGCTGGACTTGTAGACTCTTAGGGATTACTCCAGGCTGCCTAAAAAATCAGAATCTGCATTTTAACAAGTCTGAGAAATATTTCTATTACTTGTAGTAAAACTCTAAATGTCTTCTGCTGCAGAATAATTATCCTCAAGAAGTGTCATGCTACAATTCAAAGTGAAAGAGTGCTATAAGGGGGGAGACAGGGGCTGTAGCCTCAAAAAGACAGTGGCTAATAGAGGACCAGTCATTGTGGGTTCTTCACCTGCACACACAATTGCAAGACGCTCACGCTCAGAGAACAATAATAGGGTTTATTTAACAAACAGGGGAAACAAGAATTGCTCAAGGCCACAGATAGTCTCTATCTCACCCCAGACACCCACAGTGTCCAAAAATCCTAAACAAAAGCTGCTCATCCAAGATGGCGCTTTCCTGTCAATCAAGGCCGGAGCTCGGGGCACCTGGCGAGCCACAAGTGGTCCAGGATTTAACTCACCACAGCTGGAGGCACTGACAAATGGGGCCATTGAGATGAGGCTGCGCAGCCCCAGCCAGTCTGAAGGTCGGATGGACAGCACCAGATGCGGGACCAGACAGCAGTGTAGGCAGCGGCACCAGGAGGTGGTGCCGGATAATTAACAACTCTTAGAGGTGACCCTGGCACTGAGTGCAGTTGCCTTTCAGCAGTGGTGGGCAGCACTGCCAGTAGTGTCAGTCAGCACCTGTCACTAGGAGACAGTGATGTCTGAAACACTATGTTAACATGGTGAGCTCTTTCTGAGTTGTTCGCCCACACCAGCAACAAACAGCTATTTGAGATACCAGGCCCCGGGCCTTTGGTGCTCCTTTCAGGCTGTGTCAGAAACAGCCCAGAGGCAGATAAGACCATCCCCCAGGTCCCAGTCTCTGCAAAGTTCTCTGGCTTCCCTAGAAGATTTTCCATTTCTCTTTTTTCCAAGGTGGGCTGCTGGATGCTTCCTTCTCCTTTGGAGGTCAGGGACAGAATATCCAACTATCAGAGAGCCCGAGAACCTGAAAGCCTCAAGCTGGCGTCCGCTCTGCCTTACATCTTCTTTGTATAGTCCCCCACCTATGAGTCTGATTGGCCGTTTTCAATCCTATGGCTGATTGGGCCGTAGCACCAACTAGCTCAGAGCTCACACCTGATTGGTCCATTCCACAATCCAGGCACCAAATCCACGGGCCTCTCTGCCTACAGTTGGAGGAGCCAGAGTGCTAGAGCTGGGCCAGTGGGCCCCAAGCTCCTCCTAGCAGCCCCAAATAGGGGCTGCATGCCCTGGGGCAGCATGATAGGGGACCGACTGCTACCAGCCATCTCTGCTGGCCTCTGCCTACAGCCTGGGCCCTGGTTGGAGCCATTAGTGGTGGGTGGTAAAATGCCCACCACTCACTACCTCTTGCAATGCCCAAGAAAATCTTCTGGGGCCAGGCACTGGTCTTGCCCCGCACAAGCTCTGAGGCCCGGTTTCAAAAGGGAGGTTCATTGTCAAAACCTCTGGTAAGGTGGTTAAAGAAAAATTTATTCTGATGTTGGGATTTAGTCATTTACAAGATGCTTTTTTTCTTTTCTGTCACCATACCATCAATACTGGAAATTAGGTCCAGGTGTTACACATAACTAAAGATTTTCTTCTCTCTAATTATTACAGTGAAGATTCGAGGGAAGAGAAAGCACAGGCAGATCACAGCCCCTCTCACAGCTCTGTTTCTCAGAAGCTGGCAGCCATTTGCCCAACTGGCCCTACCCTCCCACTCAATGTCATCTCCACTCCACAGGTTGGCTCTATCAATTTAACAATCCTCTCTAGGTGATTCTTATGTGTAGTTTTTAAATAACTGTTTTTTCTTAATTTAACATAACATGTATCTGTCTGGATATCATGTTATTTAGGTACATAATTAGTTAGAAATGTTTGACATTTTCAACTTCTTAGTCTCATTGCTGTAGCATTGGTTTATTGACTTCTCTTGAGTTGTGGTTATTTTAATTTTGTAAATATATCTTTTGATCCAATGTTATTGAAAGACCACTCACATAGTTAGTGTAGGTGTGATCATATGAATTATTACATAATCCTTAATATTTCTGAAAATGAACTCAGCTAAAATAGTGAAAACAGGCATAAAACACATCTTTGTAAATTAAAATATGGCATGATTTTTTAAAATTCATATTAATTTTTATTGAGGCAACATTGGTTTGCAGCACTCTGCAAGATATAGGACTATAGGGTAGGGTCACACTTTTTCACATGAGTGTTACTACAGCACAAGCAATCATCAAGGCACCAATAATCCTCCAACATAATTCATTGGGTCCCCCTCCTCCTACTCCTTCTTATCCTTATTCTCCTCTCCTTGTAGAATCAATTCTGAGTGAGATTTCAATAATTTATTTTGTTTTTTTTCTTTTCTGTTTCTTTCTTTCTCTATATTCCATATATAAGTGAAATTACCCAGTATTTGTCTTTCTCCATCTGATTTATTTTGCTTTAGCATAAGCAAAATATGCTATTTGTTGTAACAAATAGCAAGAGACCAACTTTTCTTAATGACTGAGTAATATTCCATTGGGTCTACACACCATAGTCTCAGTCTACTTCTGTCTTGTGGAGCACTTAGTTGATTTCATAACTTGGTTATTGTAAACAGGCCACAAAGAACACAGGAGTCCATATATTTATATTCATACACAACAATTCATACGCGATGTTGAAAATGCAGCATTCATATGTAAGAAGAGAAACTGACTGACAATTCTTCACATATCAGTTTGTTTTTTTCTTTTCCACACATGAAGTCAAATCCCTACCCAATAAATACAAACATACTCATAATCATTTTAGGATTATTTCAGAACCCTCAAATAAAAAATTCCCTATATTCATAAATATGTAATATAATCTATCAATGACTTATTGCATGTATATGGAGATAGTTATATATTTGAACGCAAACAAAGTGAAATTAGATCACATTTGAAAGCACTGATTTTACAATTTTGAAAATACAGTAAAAATCAGTAAGTATACACATCTGGAAAGTGGCTGAGATTATATAACTGGAGAAGAAGGTATTTATAGAATCTGTTCAGAGTTTTTAACTTTTAATAGTTGTACCACAAATTTATTTTGAGCATAATAGGCTGATGTCCCACATCTGAATACAGAAAAGAAAAAACAAGAGTTTCCTTATTTTCATTTTGTAATCCCATCTGTTTCTGAAATCTGAGTAGATATATTCATCTCATTACCTAGAATTCTTTCAATTCCCATCAACCTAAAATATATTTAAATATATAGAAGGGATACCTGGGCTGTGGTCAAGGAACCTGAGGCCAAATTGGTTAGAAATAAGAGTTCTGAACAAGAAGGCAGAAGAGAGTCTCAGAATTCGACTTCATGTTACAAAAGGTCAAGGATAGAACTTGACTTGTTTTCTGGTATGTGCCAACCCAGTACCTGGGATAGAGAATATGAACTGCAAGGTGATTTTTGATTGGTGGAGTTGTATTCTACATAAATTTGAAAAAATAGCTGTCCTGAGAGGCCATAAGTGATTTATTAGCATCTCAATTTCCTACCAAGTATTTTATTCAAACTGCTTAAAACACTGGTTAAAAAATTTATTAAGCAAGTTATAACACACATGTATAAAATGATCCTTAGGATGGAGAAATCACAGTGGCCAAGAATGCATAACCATTTGATTTTGGTTTGTTTCTGCTAAAAGAAGCAGCCACTCATGTGATCAATAAACTTGAGCACAGAGGAAACAATGAAAAATATTCTCATGTCTTAAGAACATTAAAATAGAACTTTAATTATACATATTCCACTGGTAATTAATTTGTTGTTGTCATATGTAATAAATCACCCAAATAAAGGAGAAGCCCTAAAAACATGTTGAAGTAACTAAAAAATGATTATACTTTAGACAACAAGGGAAATGTAAACACAAGACTGGTCACCAATGTATAGTTAAAAATCACTCATTTTTCACTCATTCACTCACTTATACTCTCACCAAATATTTGATGCATAGCTATGGTGCATCAGGAGACCTAGTTACTTTATAAAAGTTGAAGCTGAGTGATGTGTGTGTGTGTCAGGAAATTCAGAGTGTATTTCTGAAGCACCTTCTCTCTGTCACATTCTGTGACTGCCTGAAGGTTCTGCCTCTAGAACATCTTACACGAGAGGAGTTTTGCAAGTCCGGATTATATCTTAGTGTCACTATCCTGTAAAAACTCAGGATACAAGAATGGAATTCATGGTGTCTCCAGATACAGGTACATTTGGAAATGATTCCAAAATCTGAAACTACTCCATAGAACTCTGCAAAGAGATATCACTTTTGTTACATTATGTTAAACTTGACTGAAGGGTGGGATTATACGGATTTTGCATTTCCAAAATTTTTTAGCTTTCACTTCTGGAGGCATTTTGGATCCTTATCTTAATATTAATAGATATAGGTGAAAATAACTATTTTTAAGTGTCAAAAACTATTTTCTGGAGCTGAAAATGTTAACAGCATACACTGCTAGTCTTATGAGTATGCATCAGTGTCTAGATTCTTTTCTAAGCACTGTCAGCACCCATTTTACAGACAAGGACAGAGGATACAAATAGATTAAGAAACTTCTAAGTGCCACAGCTTAGAAATTTTAGATTTCAGGTCATAAAGCTTGTGGCCCTGCTTTACACACTGCCTCAGTTGGGACTGAGTAGTAGCTGAGTAGTAGTACTGACTGTTGTTATTTGCCTAGAAAGACTAGAAAAACCCAAACCTTATCAGGCCAATTACTTTCCATCCTATCAAGGTTTCAAGGTGTCTACACTCTTGAACAATAATAAATTATATTTTGTTAACAAGGAATCAAGGAATCACTTCATTATTAACTAGGCTAGATCCCACTAACCCACCACAGATTTCTTAATAGACTGGGCTGAAGTAATAGCTTTATGTCTAAACACTAAGTAGCAATAATGATAATAATAATAATGATAATAATAATAATAATAATAACAACCAACATTGGATGACTGCTATATCCAAGTACTGTGCTGTGCCTTTTAAATAAAGTTGTCAATCTTCCCATAACGTCATCTTTATCCCCGTTTTATAGATGAGGAAATAGAGGAAAAGAGAGTTTTGCTACTACACATTTGCTTCCAGGCAGAAATAATTTACCTGGATGCTTCCAGTGATAACAGGCTCAGAATACAGAATAGTTTGTCCTACTGTATTAACTCACCTTTTATCTACCAGTCGTTTGGAGTTGACGTGATCATTATTAATATTGTCTCCCCTTACCTAACAGGAAGTGTTATATGATGAAAAAGGTAGGGACAAGAGATAGATCCCTCTTCTCGCTATAACATCTTGTAGAAAAACTAAGCACACCTTGTATTTATTTCACAGCTGATTTTAATAAAATCATTAAAAATGAAAATTTTCTAATTTCATATCTCCCTATTCTGTATGGTTCTTTTCATTGCATAATCAATACTACAACTTCTATGCCCTAGAATTCGAATCAAGGCCATTATTTTTGTAGTTGAAAAATGTTTCTCAGGACTAAATCATAATAATGGTGACGAATCTGCTTACTACAGGGCATTGAAAATGAATTATAACAATTTTGTTCTAGAAGCTAAGTAATCTTAGTTAAATATCTCTTAAGGACTGTCCCATGATATTTTTCCTCTTTTTAAAGTCTACTTACTCTTGTTTATTATGACTGGTTTATTACAAGGGATAAGCCTTGATTTTAGTATGACTTAAATGAATCCCATTTATCTTTGCTCATGATCAGAACAAATATTTGAAATAATTGTGTCTTAGGCAGGAACAGAATTTGACAAAAAATAAAAAAAGCACACAAAACAGGGGGAAAAGGAACTATGGTGATGGTATATGGATGAATCGGTGGTAGGGAACCAATGGGGAATACACAATAATGTAAAATATATAAATAATAATAATAAATATATACATTTTAAAAAGTACACAAAAACAAAACAAGCAAGTATAGATGTGGGTATTAGGGCTCTTTTTGCATGACATTAATTCCTGCCTAAATATGTAGACAGCAAGACTGAAGTTCCGTCTGCCTTTAATTAGATGCAGAATATTAAAGAATTGTATACACAGCCTAGTCTCAAATATCTCTCCCTACTTGCTTCTGAAATATCAACCCCATGGGCATCAGCTTGAAACAAGAGTGATGTATAAATGTTCTTCATCATGTGTCTTCATGTGTCTATGGCTTATTCAGAGTGAGAACCATAATAATTTCAAATACTGAATGAGGAAGTACTATGCACTTGTGTGAATCACGAATACTCAGATAGTATTTTTTAAGTAGCCATGGTAACAAAAACACATTTGGAAGATAAGATTTCAGTTTTGACCTATTCCTAGTGATTTTACCTGAAGAGTTCAGTTGTCTCAAATTAGGCGGTGATATAAAACTGGGGCCTCATCTATTTCTGTTTCAAAAGCTACCATTGCTAATCAAGTATCTTATAAGATAATCACCACCAGTCTTGTTTTTCCTTCCTTTTTCTTTTTTTCATTTTAAAAGAAAAATATAAAAATAATAATAAGGGAACGTGTGCAAAATTCAAGTGTCAATCTTGATGTTTTCGCAAAGCAAGCACACTAATGTGAACAGCAACAGATCCAAAGAAAACATTACCAGCAACTTCTTACATGCCCTGGTCTCCATTTTGATCATTCTAACCACAAAGCAACCACTATCTTGACTTGTAATTCAAACTTCTAAATATATAGCAGTATTTTTTTTTATTGTAAATGAAATCATCAAGACTGGAATTATATTCAAACTATAGGTCAATTCAGAAGATAATGACATCTTAACACTACAGCAATGTTTTTTAGTTTTCATGTATTGGTCTTGTATATATACTGTTAAGATTATACCAAATCATTTCATAATTTTTGATGGTATTGTAAATGGGATTTAAGAATTGCAATCGGTTATTGCTAATATGTACACACACAGTTGAGCTTTTAAACTGACATTGTCTTCTAGACTTGCTAAACTCACTTATTAGTTCTAGAACTTTTGTAAACTACCTAGGATCACCTATGTGAATGACTATGTTGTCTTTAATTAAAAGTAGTTTTACTTCTACTTAACTCTATATGAATTTTTGTTCCTTTTTCTCACCTTATAGAACTTTTTAAGACTTATAGTAAAATATGATTGATTCATAAGTGGTGTGATTACAGATTCTAAACTTGTTCTTAAATTTAGAGGAAAATAATTCGGTCATTTTCTGACAAGTAGATTAGCTGTTGGATTTATATCATGTTGAGGAAGTTTTCTCCTATTTCTAGTTTTCTGATAGTTATTTTTTATGTTGCATAACTGCCCAATTTTGTTGAGTGCTTTCATAAATCTATATTAACATGTTTTCCTTACATATTTGTCAATATAATGGTTTTCGTTGATTGATTCATGAATTTTGCATCAGCCTTTCATTCCTAGCATAAATTCTATTAAAATATTACAATTTTGCTAAGGAGTTTTGTTTCTGTGTTTATGACAAATATTTGTTTATCATCTTTTTTTCTTATAATGTCTGGTTTCAATTCAAGGTACAACAAGCCTCATTAAATGAGTTGGGAAGTACAGTATTACCTTTACTTCCAACCTCTATTTTCCATAATTGTCTTGTAAATTTTTTTCTCTTTAAATATTTGGTAGAATTCATTACTGAAGAAGTCATCTGGAACTGCAGTTTTCTTTTGGGGGAAGTCTTGAAGTTAACAATTCAATGTCCGTATTCAATTGTTTTGGCTGATGTTGAACTACTCAAGTTATCTAGGTCTATTTTTAGTGCAATTTGATAAGATTTTTAATTTTCAGAAATTGTCCATTTAATCTAAATCAAATTTATTGGCATAGATTGTTCATATTTCCTTCTTACCATGCTTAATTTTCAGAAACTATAGTGAAGTTCTCCCTATCTTTTCTGATATTAGATATGATATGCTTTTTTTTAGATTTATTTATTTAGGAATACAAGAACAGGGGTGTAGGCCAGATGTGTGGGGTGATGAGAGACAGAGTGGGGAACAGAAGAGGCAGATCTACTGAAATACGCTCCTGAGGGGAGCAGTGGGCAAAACAGGAGAGATCTGCTGCGACATGTGGGAAGCTCCCTGGTCGGGGATCAAACTCATGCTGCAGTGGCTGCTGATAGTTTCAGAGTGCTGAAATTTAACCACTTGAGCCACTAGGGAGGCCCTAGATAGCATTTTTTTTTTTTTTGTCCTTAATCATGTGGCCCTTTTCACAAGGATTGCTGTTGTCTTCCATCTGTCAGAACAATGAGGGGATATTTGAGAATTTAAACTGAGGACCAAGTGAAGCTCCTAGAGATAGTGTCCACAAAAAGTATTGGAGGTACTAGACCACAGCCCACAGGAATTTCTCAAATTGACACTTGTCCACACTCAACCATCAGCAATTTATCAAAATTATAGTCTCTGTTTTTTCAGAGTCTTCCGTTCCAGATAAGCAAATCCTGGTTGTAACTCTATAGGTTCATCCATATCTCCAGATGAAGGGGGGTGGCAGTTTGCCCTATAATCTCAGTTTTCTCAGAAGTACAAAAAATAGTTAATGAATTTCAGTTTGCCCAATTTTTTCTTGGTCAAAGACTGAGGTGACTTCCATACTATTCACACATTAGAACTGAAACTGAATGCCAATTTAGTAATTTTTATTTCCTTTTTATCATCATTACTGAATTTTTAGTGCCATCATTTAAAATTTTTTATTGAAAAATTACAATGAAATATTTTTTTCTTTATTTTTTGTTTATTTTATTTCTACATGTATATAAATTCTGCATGCATCTAAATGTGGCTATATTTTTCTTCATAGTTATCATTTAAACATATTAATTAAAATATTTTTACATTTGTCTTCATTTTATTTGTTAATTTCTTTATTTAGGTCCAATTTTCCATCCTTCTTAATTTTTTGCCTGACAAACACTCTTTTTTTTTTAAGATTTATTTATTTATGCAGCTAAGAGCTGGGTTGTAGGGTCAGAGGTGGGAGGGTGGTGAGAAGATTCACCAGAGACAGAGTGGGGGAGCAGAACAGGCAGACTGACTGAATATACTGCTGAAGGGAGCAGCAGGCGAGATAGGCGAGGACTGCTGTGCCGTGTGAGTCAGCTCCCTGGCCAGGGGATAGAACTCGTGCTGCAGTGGCTCTGGATAGCTTCATAGTGCTGCGACTTAACCCCTGTGCCACCAGGGAGACCCATTAAAACGCTCTTGAAAAATTATTTGAGTTCCTATCTCATAACAATTATCTCATTTTTCTATTTCTCTGAAAAAGTCTTTATTTTGTCTTCATTTCTGAAAGATTTCGAGATATACAATTATAGGTTGACAGTTTTATCTTTCATTTTGTAAAGATGTCACCTATTTTTTCTATTACTATATTCAAGGTGTCACTTTTGATGAGATGTCTGATGATATTAACTTTACTTTTTCATAAATAACACATTTTCAAGCTTTTCTATTGTCACTGAATTTTAGCATCTCTTTTTTTTTTTTTTTTTTTTTTTTTTTTTTTTTTTTTTTTT